>WNWK01020986.1:0-10000 GCA_009830355.1 Cherax destructor | reverse complement strand
AATCTTTTCCCAACCTTGTAAAAACCCTGTGTAAAAAAGAGAGGGGGGAGGTAGGGAGAGGTAGGGAGGAGGAGAGAATGAGAGAGAGAGAGAGAGGTAGGGAGGAGAGAGGGGTAGGGAGAGAGAGAGAGGTAGGAGGAGGAGAGAGGGGTAGGGAGGAGGAGAGAGGGGTAGGAGAGAGAGAGAGAGGTAGGGAGGAGGAGAGAGAGAGAGGTAGGGAGGAGGAGAGAGATAGAGGTAGGGAGGAGGAGAGGGAGAGAAAGAAAGAGAGAGAAAGAGAGAGAAAAATAGAAAGAGAAAAATAGAGAGAGAGAAAGAGAGAAAGAGAGGTAGGAAGGAGAGGAGAGAGAGGTAGGGAGGAGGAGAGAGGTAGGGAGGAGAGGAGAGAGAGAGAGAGAGAGGTAGGAGGAGAGAGAGAGAGAGAGAGGTAAGGAGGAGAGAGAGAGGGTAAGGAGGAGAGAGAGAGAGAGGTAAGGGAGGAGAGAGAGAGGAGAGGAGGGAGGAGAGAGAGAGGAGAGAGAGAGAGAGAGTAAGGAGGAGAGAGAGAGAAGGGAGGAGAGAGAGAGGGGTAAGGGAGGAGAGAGAGAGAGGGGTAAGGGAGGAGAGAAGAGAGAGAGAGGTAAGGGAGGAGAGAAAGAGAGAGAGAGGTAAGGGAGGAGAGAAGGAGGGGGAGGGGAGAGATAGAGGGAGGAGAGAGAGAGAGGTAAGGAGGAGGAGGAGAGAGATAGGTAGGAGGAGGAGAGAGAGATAGGTAGGAGGAGGAGAGAGAGGTAGGGAGGAGGAGGGAGAGAGAGGTAGGGAGGAGGAGAGAGAGAGAGGTAGGGAGAGAGAGAGAGAGAGAGAGAGAGAGAGAGAGAGAGAGAGAAAGAGAGAAAGAGAGAGAGAGAGAGAAAGAGAGAGAGAGAGAAAGAGAGAGAGAAAGAGAGAAAGAGAGAGAGAGAGAGAGAGAGAGAGGCTACACCTCATGGATAAGAAGAGACAGGCAAGGGCAAGGTGGTGTTGCTGTGTGCTTCTCTAAAAGTGTACATGCCCAGAACATTGATGCTGCCATCCCTACTCATCTTGAAATGATGTTCTTCAAGCTATGCATAAACACTAGTACCTCTGTACAAGTACAGGTCGGCCATCACTAATGCAGCAATCAGTAATCCGGTTCCATCAATAATCCGGCACTAATTTCGGCTAGCATAATTTCAAATTTCCAGGGTCGCCACACCAACCTGCTGCTACTGTTTGGTGGAGCTACTTGCTGCATTAGTCATTCCAATTTCTTTTTCTCCATTTATTGTTATAACCTGCTTACTTTTAGCCCTAGCCATGGTTCCAACAAATAAAAGAAATGCTTCTCATTGTGTAAAGCACATACACCGTACATTGTCCATAAAAGATAAGGTGGCTTTGAAGCCACTATTGGATGCCATGAGCTCAGCTCACTCAGATAAGCTGTGACCGGTAAATTTGGGCTTACATATGAGAGAATAACTGTGTGGTAAGTGTGCACTACATAAAAAAAAAAAATCTTGCAGCATGCAGTGCATAATGAGAAAAAAACTGTGACCATGGAGTAAAACAGCGACTTAGGGGCGGCTAATGCATGCGGTGAGCAAAGTAAAAAAAAAAAAAAAAATGAAAAAAAAATAAGAAAATTGAGCTAATCATACAGAAAAATAGCTTAACACTTTGGCAACATTGGTATAAGAATCATTGTTGTACTATGTTCCTACAAGGAATTATAGTCCTTTATAACATAGTATATGGTGACGATGCCACCCATAGCATGCGTGCTCTCATGTCGTCAATTTTCAGATTTTTTTCCTTTTTTTTTCATTTATTTCTTTTATTATTCTTTCTAATATAATAATTCACAATTTGGCATCATAACAGAGTGGGTGGAGCTATTATGGAGTATGAAAGGCAATCAGGAATCATCTGGAAACATTTGCTTACGTCAGCAGGAATTCCCGAGTCTCATGATGCGGGGGAATATACTTTATTATTACGCTAATTTACCTATTATTACAACTTATTTACCTATCACAATTGATCTAATATGACAAACAATATATGTAAATATAAAAACATGGTAAATACTCCAGAATGAATAATATTTAGCATACATAATACCGAGCAGTCCGATGGAGGTATGAAGTTAACGCTACAAGATATAGGATAAAAGTACCATCCTCCTATTACTGTCTTGGGGGCTTATATTAGAGAAAATGTAGTGTAGTACAGGGCTAACTGTGATCTGTGATATACACTCGTAATGCACCATAAAACTTTAACAAAAAAGCTATTTTCTAAAAAAAAATAAAAAAAATTTGGTGCATGCTTGTTTTCATTGATTGTCTCAGAAATAAGTTATTCATTTATATCTTAATATAGTGGCATTAATAATGATAGGAATGCAATGAATTTCAGAGACAACATAAAAGAATGATTGCTTTACAAAACTGGTGAAGTTATTTTTGAAATATCACAATTTGTTTTTGATTTGTGTATAAGTAAGTTTACTCAGGTATACACAAATACAGTTACATAGATTATCATACATAGCAGTATATGTGTAGAGAACCTAGGATAACCCAAAACAGTCAAAGTGACTTATTTCCAGTACCTGGCAGGGGTTGCCATACAGTGGACCCCGCTATTCGAACGGCTTAGCAATAGAACATATCGTCATTAGAACAAGAAAATCGATATCACCATGCAAACAAAATATCGCGATTCGAACAAGTGCGTCCATGACCTGTCCACCCAGGCACTTGGGTGCCTCACCGCGCAGGCGTGGAGAAAGTGAAGAAACACCATAGACACGAAGAAGAAAATAATACAAAAATACGAGTGGTATGCGAATGTGTGAGCCTGCCAGGATAGTATATGGCAAAAACAGGTCAACTATCGCTTCTATCCTGCTCAAGAAGGAACAAATTAAGGAAGCTGATATTGCAAAAGGTATTACTGAGCGAGCCAAAAATAGACCACAAATAATCGAAGAGATTGAGAAGTTGTTGCAGGTGATAGTGTGTCGGAGTCAATCATTTGTGAAAAGGCAAGGAAGTTACATGCCAATCTTGCAAAGAAAATGCTTGCAACCAGTGTTGATTGTAGTGGTAGTGAATTTAAAGCCAGCAAAGGCTGGTTTGAGAGATTTAAAAATTGTAGTGGCATACATAATGTGGTAAGGCATGGTGAGGCTGCCAGTTCAGACAAACATTCAGCTGAAAAATTCATAAACGAGTTTCAGGCCTACATAAAGACTGAAAAATTGAAACCTGAACAAGTGTTCGATTGTGACAAAACAGGCCTGTTTTGGAAGAAAATGCCAAACAGGACCTACATTACTCAGGAGGAAAATGCACTGCCAGGACACAAGCCTATGAAAGACAGGCTAACTCTCATGTTGTGTAGTAATGCTACTGGGGATTTTAAATTGAAGCCTTTACTGGTGTATCACTCAGAAAATCCCAGTGTGTTCAAGAAACACAATGTTGTGAAGAGTAGATTGTGTGTCTTGTGGAGATCTAGTCAGAATGCATGGGTCACAAAGCAACTTTTCAGTGAGTGGATCCATGAAGTGTTTGGCCCCAGTGTGAAAAAATACCTACAGGAAAAGGGTTTGGACCCCAAGTGCCTCCTGTTACTGACAATGCTCCTTCACATCCTCAATACATGGAAGACCTACTGTGTGAAGACTTCAGATTTATAAAACTGAAGTTCTTGCCACCTAACACCACTCCTCTCCTCCAGCCCATGGACCAGCAGGTCATTTCCAACTTCAAAAAATTCTACACAAAATCACTGTTTGAAAAGTGCTTTGAAGTGACCTCGGACACTGAATTGACCCTTAGTGTGTTCTGGAAGAATCACTTCAATATCTACAGCTGCATAGGCCTTATAGGTAAGGCTTGGGAGGGAGTGACTTCCAGGACTTTGAACTCTGCTTGGAGACCATTGTGGCCAGGTTGTGTCCAACAGAGGGATTTTGAAGGGTTTGAGGCTGACCCTGACCCTGAGCCTGTTGTGGAAGGTATTGTGGCATTGAGCAAGTCCCTGGGTTTGGAGGTGAGTGGCGAGGATGTGGAAGAGTTGGTGGAGGACCACAGGGTAGAGCTAACAACTGAAGAGCTGCAGCAGCTGGAAATGGAAGAGCATAAGACCAGATTTGAGGCTATTGATTCACAGGAGGAGGAGGAGGAGGAGGAAGTGGGAGTTAAGGAGGTGCCTTCTTCAGAGATTAAGGAGATTTGTTCAAAGTGGAGACATTAAAAGGGCCGAACATTTCAGTGGGGGGAAAAAGGGCCCCTAAAAACGGGATTAATTAATTTTCCGAGGTAGTAAGTCAGTTTCTGTCAAAAGTCAAAAGAGATTCAGGTTTAAAAAGGAGGGTCATCTGCAAGAAGGGAAGGTAAAGAAAGGGCCGCAGAGCGAAGACGCCGTTGGAGGTAAATTCTGCGTGCTCGTTATAGAGGGGCAGTCCAAAGATATTCGAACAGACACTGGAACCTGACAATGCTCACAGAGGGGGGCAGGGAGCCTCTCCATGAGATACCCGTGGTAAGAGAGTGTACAATGCGAAGAGGGAGAGTGTAGTCTCCCAACCTCAATTGGTGACAAGAAGGCCAGAAACCATAACCGGTTTAATAGAATGAAGTTTGTTATTAGAGGTAGACCAGCGTTGTTGCCAACGGGTAAGGTGGGTAGCAATGACCGCAAAATAGTCCGTGAAAGGAAACCTTATATGAAACTGGAAGGTCATGTACTGCTGACCGCCAGCAGTTCTGCCTGTTCATTGCCCTGTACGTAACATGACCGGGGGCCCAACAAAAAGACAATATCTTTATGCTTGCTAAAGAAGGCGTAACCAAAGGTGGATACGAAGAACTAGGGGTGAGGTGTATCAATTTTACGCCTGTAAAGCACTAAGGAGTCTGAAACGACTAAAAATGGTGAACAGGCATAGATGCAATCGGATAAGTGCCAAAAGAATGGCATACAATTCAGCGTAAATATGCTACCCGGGGGTAATAGATGCCCCGTCCGTTTCCGGAAACACTGCTGCAAATCCGACGCCTCAGATGACTTGAACCATCGGTGTATACTGCGATGGCATGGGAATGAGAACGGAAATGGTCTAGAAAGAAAGAGCGAGAAGCCCCGTAGGAGTGGGTTTTTCCACAAGGTGAGGAATAGAACAGACACGGACAGCAGGAACTTCCCAAGGGGAGGGGAAAGGGGAAGCCACATGAACATAAAGGGGGAAGCTGAAGGGAAAGACAGAGTGAATGAGACGAAGAAAAAGGGACAAGAAAACAGGGCGAAACAAAAAAAGGCGCTACTAACATCTGTAAAAATCCTATACATGGAAGGATTGCGGGGGTTCATGAGAGCGAACAAAATAGCGAATGCAATGTGCATCAGACGATCGGAAAAGGATGGAATTTTTGCTTTACATAGAGGCTCTCAACGGGGAAGAACGAAAGCACCAACATAAGGTAATCCCTGGTGATGGATGGGTTTAAAAGGGGGAAAAAGAGTACGGAGGCGCCGAATATATCTGGTCACCATAATCAAAATTCAAAATGGGCCCGAATGTAGAAGGAGAGTTCTACGATCAGCCCCATGAAAGATGTGCGGGGTTTTTAAAGGGAAGGTTCAGCCGGTTGCCTTCAGAGAGGTAAGTGAGGTTTCCAGGACAATTGCGGTCAAACAGGAGGCCGAGAAACCTGACTGTATCACGTTCTGGGATACGTGACCCGTATAGGACAATGGATGATCAAAGACCACTGAACGCCTAGTAAGTAATTTGATGAGTTTTGCCACTAGAAAATTTAAACCCGTGAGTGGTGGCCCAATCAGAAACCCGGGATGGCATGCTGGAGGGAAACTGCAATGAGGTGACAGTCAGCACCTGCAAAGTTTTAGCAAAGTCATCCACATAGAGCAAAGACCAAATATTGATGGGAGAACAGATGCCAGATTTTATAGCAAGCAGAAAAGGGCTCAGAACACATCCCTGGGGGACACCTTCAGCTTGACAAACGGGAGAGTTCATTACTAACCCGGACCCGGAAATGTCTGTCAGTTAAGAAAGGCTTAAGAAAGAATGGTAGGTTGCCTCGGGAGGTAAGGAGTGGGCCTGGGGCCGATAATTTTATCTCCAAGTTGTTCATAAGCCTTCTCAATCGAAAAGATAGCAAAAACCGAATGGTTATTCGCAAAGGCATTACAAAAATACGTATCCAAGCGCAGCAAGGGTCAATGGCAGAACGGGCCCTTTCGGAAGCCATATTTACTAGGGGAGACTATTTGCGTCTCTAAATACCACATCAAACGCCCATTAACTAGGGCGCCATCACCTTGCAAACTGCACTGGTAAGAGCGAGGGAGTAGTGAGAGGGAAACACCCCGTAGACCTGGTTTTCAAAAGGAGAAAATAGCAGACTTCCACAGTGGGGAAAACCTTTCACCATATAGATTAAAGATTAAGAGGACAGAAGAGCAGACTGATGTAAATGCTGAATACTTTTTGTATCCGGGGCCCGTGCCGATGATCCCACAGGTGTTTGCCTCCAGTTTTGAAGGGAAAGGAAATTATGGGGTTCTTTCAAAAAAAAAAATCTAAGGCTTTAACCGCTGGAGCTTAGAAGAAAGGAACGGGGGGATAGATGGACCCTGAGAAAGGGACGAGATGTTCCAATTTCGTGGCAACGGCAAGAGGGTGTGTATATCGACAAGAACCTGAAAACAGGAGCCGGGTCGGGGGGGAAAATTTTCCACAATTTCCGCATTTCTTCCAGACTGCACTCATCGGGGGCCAAAAATGACAGTAGAAACGAACCGCCGCAAGTGCTTTTTCATCACGTATGACCGGGACAAAGCCTTTTTCTGTTGAAATCAAGGAGTTCTGTGGTTTGTTATACCGATACCCGCCCCTGCGCACGTTTCAAACGCACTGCCCGAGCCAAAAGGGGAACCGGGGCGCACTTCTGAGGATGCTTGCCCGAGGTTTGGGGGAAAAGGTTTGGCCCGGAAATGGGGGGAGAAAAAGATGTAAAAAACCCATCAATGGAGGACAAAGGGAAACCAAAGAAAGGCAAAGATTTGGGGAAATCCCTTTCCCCGGTCAAATTGGGGGTGGGCAATGAGGAGGTGGAAAAAAAAGGGGGCTTAAGGATGATTGGGAAATGATCCGTCATGTAAGTCCGGGGGACAGACCGGTGAAGTCAAGGACGTTGAGGGAAAAGCAGAGGAAAATCGAAGGAGAAAGAATGAGTTCGGGATCAAAATGGAGGGGGACCCGAAAACATGGAGGGGGGAAAGAAGAAAAAAGCCAACTGAATGCCAGGGAGCCAGGGACCTCCCAAAAAAATGGGGCGTTAAAATCGCCAAGTAAAGAAGGGGTGGGGAAGGAAGAAACCGAAACAACATCTGGGATGACAATGCCCAAAGGGGAGAGATATAAAGAAAGGTATACCACTTATTGGGATACCGGCTGGGGGTTGTAAGGAAAAGGAAAAAGAGCTGCGGGGAACACCAGTGGTATAAGAAGAGGACTTTTTTTTAAAGGTTCCTGGGAAAAGGATCCGATGAATATAACAAATCATAGCCTGAAAAGGGCCGATAACAGTGGTTGTAATTTGGGTTTTTGCAAAAAGACCCCAACGGGGGGAAAATGGGAGCAAACCGAAGCTCCCCCCCCGGTTCCCCTGAGGCCTCGGAATTCCCTGAAATCCATGATTTATGGGAGAAAATATAAGTGGAAGTGAGAGGAATCTATGGACTAGGTTAAAAAGTCCACGGTGGAGGCAGCGGAAGACCTGTAATCAGAGAAGGAGGAGGCTTTTGAAGGAAGGGGGTTAGGAAGAAGAAAATGAGGAACCCAGGTGGGAACCATCTGGGAGAAAATATTCTGCAATAGCTTCCAGTGTTTCGGAAGTCAAAGAAAAAAAAGTGGGCACATTAGAAATGGAAGAAGAGTGAGCAACTGGGGGGAGTCATAGACTGTACTAAAGAGAGGGGAGGAGATGAAGAGGAAACTGTCAAAGGGGGGTTGGGGGGGGACAGGGGGGAAAAGGGGAGGAGGATGAACCTCCACACACGTTATAGAACTAGCAGAGGCGAAGAACCCAGTGGGTTTTTGCCGGGTTTGAGAAGGGGGGGGCTGAGGTTTAGGTGAAGGACGGGGGCGGTAGACTCGGTTTTGCGAGTGAGTAGAGGAAGGAGGGGAAGAGGGGGCCAGGGGGACCTCGGAGCCAAGAATATCAAAAGGTTCAAAACGGGGGGTGATTGGGGGTGAGGGACCCGGGAACCGGGGTGGGACCCAAAAGGGGGGGGGAATTTTTTGCAACGAAAAAGGGAAAAAGCGGGGCCCTAAGGCTAGATGAGAGACGGCCATAGAAAAGAGAAGCCTTCCGCCTTTAGACAACGGTTTTCCCCCCTTTTTCAGGAAACCTGACAACGGCGAGAATACAAGGATGTGCCTCATGACAAAGGCAAGAGGGGGTAGAGTAAAAGAAGAACTGGCATGGTCGCAGCACCCAGACTGGGCATTCGGCCTGGACCTGCAAATTTCCTGGATGACCAAAACCCAGCAGTTTTTACACTGTTTTGTGTAGGGGTCCCCAAATTAAAGTGACCTGCAATTAAAAAAAGGTGGTAGTTCACGGGGGTCAAATGTTAAACGAGCTATATTGCAAGGATAACGTCTTCGCTTTTGGGGAGGACAAAAGTGTCAACAAAAAAGTTCTTGGGGGCCGCTGCCAAAGTATCACCCATGTCTGGGAAAATTTGTTGGGCAATGGTGTGGGGCAAATGACAAACCCAACAAGAATTGAGGGAATGGTCTTTTTAATAGTAAAGGAGCAGATCTATGGGTTTTAAGAAGAGAAAACCAGCTGGCCAGCATTCTGGCCTGATGATATGCCCTCTTGGGCGTGAAAGAGATTCTTTTTAAATGGGTAGCAGAGCCCTTTCCAATACTATGGTCTGAAAGATAGGATTTTGGGGAAGTTGGTGAGAGTAAAAACTTTTTCCATTGAGTAGTTTGAAACAGAGAGTTTAAGGGGGGGCGTGGGCTGGTCGTTTTAAAGAACGGAAGGGAAAAGGTCGAATCGTCATTTTTTTTTGGGGGGGACCGGGGGGGCCGATGGGGGGGGAGCAAATTTAAAAAACCGACCGCGAGGAAACCGGAACAAGGCAGAGAAGAGCGGGGGAGACACAAAGGGCCGGGTCCCTGGTACCCCAACAGGTGACCCGGGACCAGCAAGAGGTACAGGGATTAGGGGTTTTCCTTCCTTAACGAGGAGGCAGAAATGGTCGGGATCAAGGGGCCCGGGGGGTTCCCGATTGGGCACCATGGTTATTATTCTTTTTTTTTTTTTTAAGAAAAAAAAAAAAAATAAAAAAAAAAATAAAAAAAAAATAAAAAAAAAAGGGGGGAAGGGGGGAATAGTCCTAGAGGAATGAAAGGGGGGAAACCCCCCGGGCCCAAAAACCCAACACCGCAAAGGGGGCAGATGCTGCATAAACCCCCCTTCATGCCAGTAAACCAGCAATCCGGGGTAGAAAACCCCCATCCACCGAGCCACCCCCGGGGCAAAAAGGGGCGGCCGGTATCCCCAAAAGTACCGCTTTGGGCCCCCACCCCCCCCAAAGGGGCCTCCAGAGAAAAACCCGCCCGAAAGATACCCAAGGCCCCCCCCGGGGACCGGAGGGGGTCGGGACATCCCCCCGGGATCCGATTCCACGGCAAACCACACCACCGCCAGAAACCCCAACGAATGGGATTTGGGCCCCACCCTTCCCCCCCCAGGAACAGAAAGCAGAAAAGCTCCCAGGGGTTGGGAAGGAAATAAGGGAGGGATGAGGGGGGGAGGAGGAAAGGGAAAAGGGGGGGTGGGGGGGAAAAAAAGGGAGGGGGGGTTTGGGGAATTGGGCGGTCTGAGGAAAAACCAAGAGGCCAATTCGACCGATAGCCCTTTACCCACAAGGGCCCCCC
>WNWK01020985.1:0-34826 GCA_009830355.1 Cherax destructor | reverse complement strand
GAGCAGGGGTGGTGGGGATAACATGGAGCACTATATTAACATCTTGGGGTCCTAGACTATTCAACATCTTACCAGAAGATATCCGAAACACGGCTGGAACCAGTGAAGCCTTCAAGAGGAAACTGGACAAATATTCACCAGGTGCCAGATCAACCAGGCTGTGATGGATATGTGGGGCAGCGGGCCTAGCAGCACAACAGCCTGGTTGACCAGGCACCAGACGAGCCTGGCCCATGGCCGCCTAGAGAGTAGATACTCTCGAAACTCTTCAAAGGTATATCAAAGGTATAAAGGTACTAGGTTACACTGCGCATCTTATCAGTCACTTGTAGTTCACCCACACTGACGATACATACTTCCACACCATATTGACTCATATGTTTTAAACAGTCTGGTAATTTTCTTTGTAAATAATACAATGGGTATGTTCTGAATGCAGAGTATATTATATAATAAAAGTGTAATAAAATACAAATATTTACTGAAAATGAGTATTCAATAAGAAGTGAAGAATACTTTCCAAAAATAGACACGAAAATAGAGTTGTATTGATGCTGAAGGAAGAGACGGTTCTAACAGGTGTTTGATATAAAGTATATTGTAAATGTAAGGAATAGATATTTTAAACTATACGCATTTATGTAGTGGTATCGCTTATAACGAACGCTGCTTATATCATGAATAAAGTGTTTTATAACAAGGAAAGCTTGCCACTTAGAATACTGCTCAGTGCTGACGGCCCCGTTCAGGGCAGGAGAAATAGCAGAGCTGGAACAAATCCAGAGATCGTTTACGGCTCACATTGAGCCATTGAAACATCTAAATTATTGGGAACGCCTTCAAGTCTTGAACATGTACTCATTGGAGCGGAGGAGAGAGAGATACATGATAATATATACATGGAAAGTACTTGAGGGCCTGGTCCCAAATCTGCACACTGCCATAACAACTTACTGGAGTGAGAGATATGGGAGAAAGTGTAAAATAAACCCAGTGAGGAGCAGGGGTGCGGTGGGGACAATACGGGAGCACTGTATTAACATCTGGGGTCCCAGACTATTCAACATCTTACCAGAAGATATCCGAAACATCGCTGGAACCAGTGTAGAAGCCTTCAAGAGGAAACTGGACAAATATCTTCACCAGGTGCCAGATCAACCAGGCTGTGATGGATATGTGGGGCAGCGGGCCTCCAGCAGCAACAGCCTGGTTGACCAGGCAAGCACCAGACGAGCCTGGCCCATGGCCGGGCTCAGAGAGTAGATACTCTCGAAACTCTTCAAAGGTATATCAAAGGTATAAAGGTACTAGGTTACACTGCGCATCTTGTCAGTCACCCACACTGACGATACATACTTCCACACCATATTGACTCATATGTTTTAAACAGTCTGGTAGACATAGGTTTATATCTTCCTTGTCCTTTCATGGCTGCCAAGTGACCTTAATGACCTTTTTATAGGTCACTGGTCATTAAGCTCAGCGAAGCAAAATAGTGTTGTCCACTATTATCTTGTTGGACAGATGAAAAGGTCGCGCTTCGCGGTTGTAGCCCTGGTCATGCAGCAGCAGGAGATATTGATAGAGGTCGCGCTTGGTACTATGCAGCAGCAGGAGATATTGATAGAGGTCGTGCTTGGTACTATGCAGCAGCAGGAGATATTGATAGAGGTCGTGCTTGGTACTATGCAGCAGCAGGAGATATTGATAGAGGTCGTGCTTGGTACTATGCAGCAGCAGGAGATATTGATAGAGATCGTGCTTGGTACTATGCAGCAGCAGGATATATTGATAAAAATATAATGAAGTTACCTCTTGGATCATCTACTGAAAACAATAGAAGGAAACTACGTGTAGAGTAACACTGTCAAGTTAATGACATTGTTGTCCTTAAGATCTATAACGGTGGCAATTCGGTCAAGCTACTCTGTGAGGCCCGAAGCATCTATGAGGCTTGAAGCTATTATGAGGCTCGGCTCTGAGGCTTGAGCTATCTTAGGCTCAAACACTCGAGGGCGAGCTATCTTGATAGAGTCGGGCTTGGCTACTCATGAGGCTAGCACTCTGGAGCGACTACTTTGACGAGTATCTGAGGCTTGAAGTACTTATGAGCTCCAAGTACTCATTGAGCTTCGAAGTATTGAGGCTTAAGCTCCTTGAGTTCACTCCTTGACTGAAAACAATGAAGTCTGAGCTAACTATCGTGAGCTCGAAGTACACTATGAGGCTCAAGTCTCGAGCTTGAGCTATTGTGTCGCTTACTAGAGGCTCCTAAAACGGTGGGCAACATGTGAGGCTCCGAAGCTACTCTGTCAGGCTCCCGAAGCTACTCTGTGAGGCTTCCGAAGCTACTCTTGAGGCTTCCGAAGCTACTCTGTGAGGCTCAAGAAAGCTCTCTGTGAGGCTCCGAAGCTACTCTGTGAGGCTCCCGAAGCTACTCTATGAGGCTTCCGAAGCTACTCTATGAGGCTTCCGAAGCTACTCTGTGAGGCTCCCGAAGCTACTCTGTGAGGCTCCCGAAGCTACTCTGTGAGGCTTCCGAAGCTACTCTATGAGGCTTCCGAAGCTACTCTGTGAGGCTTCCGAAGCTACTCTATGAGGCTTCCGAAGCTACTCTGTGAGGCTTCTGAAGCTACTCTATGAGGCTCCCGAAGATACTCTGTGAGGCTTCCGAAGCTACTCTATGAGCCTTCCGAAGCTACTCTGTGAGGCTTCCGAAGCTACACTATGAGGCTTCCGAAGCTACTCTGTGAGGCTTCCGAAGCTACTCTGTGAGGCTTCCGAAGCTACTCTGTGAGGCTCCCGAAGCTACTCTGTGAGGCTCCCGAAGCTACTCTGTGAGGCTCCCGAAGCTACTCTGTGAGGCTTCCGAAGCTACTCTATGAGGCTTCCGAAGCTACTCTGTGAGGCTCCCGAAGCTACTCTGTGAGGCTTCCGAAGCTACTCTATGAGGCTTCCGAAGCTACTCTGTGAGGCTTCCGAAGCTACTCTATGAGGCTTCCGAAGCTACTCTGTGAGGCTTCCGAAGCTACTCTGTGAGGCTTCCGAAGCTACTCTATGAGGCTTCTGAAGCTACTCTGTGAGGCTCCCGAAGCTACTCTGTGAGGCTTCAAGCTACTCTGTGAGGCTTCCGAAGCTACTCTGTGAGGAGCTTCGAAGCTACTCTGTGAGGCTCTCCGAAGCTACTCTGTGAGGCTTCCGAAGCTACTCTGTGAGGCTTCCGAAGCTACTCTGTGAGGCTCCCGAAGCTACTCTGTGAGGCTCCCGAAGCTACTCTATGAGGCTCCCGAAGCTAATCTGTGAGGCTCCCGAAGCTACTCTGTGAGGCTCCCGAAGCTACTCTGTGAGGCTCCCGAAGTTACTCTGTGAGGCTCCCGAAGCTACTCTGTGAGGCTCCCGAAGATACTCTGTGAGGCCCTAAAGCTACTCTGTGAGGCTCCCGAAGCTACTCTGTGAGGCTCCTAAAGCTACTCTGTGAGGCCCTAAAGCTACTCTGTGAGGCTCCCGAAGCTACTCTACTCACCTAATTGTACTCACCTAATTGTGGTTGCAGGGGTCGAGACTCAGCTCCTGGCCCCGCCTCTTCGCTGTCCGCTACTGGGTCTCTGCTCTCCCTGCTCCATGAGCTTTATCATACCTCGTCTTAAAACTATGTATGGTTCCCGCCTCCACTATATCTTTCTCTAGACTATTCCACTTCCTGACTACTCTGTGGCTGAAGAAATGCTTCCTAACATCCCTTTGACTCATCTGAGTCTTCAGCTTCCAGTTGTGTCCCCTTGTTTCTGTGTTCCCTCTCTGGAACATCCTGTCCCTGTCTACCTTGTCGATTCCCCGCAGTATTTTGTATGTCGTTATCATGTCTCCTCTGACCCTTCTTTCCTCCAGTGTTGTTAGTCCTATTTCCCTCAACCTTTCTTCATAGGACAGACCCCTGAGTTGTGGAACTAGCCTTGTCGCAAACCTTTGCACTTTCTCTAGTTTCTTTACGTGCTTGACCAGGTGTGGGTTCCAGACTGGTGCTGCATATTCTAGTATGGGCCTGACGTACACGGTGTACAGTGTCTTGAACGATTCCAATCGCCCATATGCTGCCGCAGTTATCTGGTTGATGTGTGCCTCCGGAGACGTACTTGGCGTTATACTCACCCCAAGGTCTTTCTCCTTTGCCGAGGTTTGTAGCCCTTGTCCACCTAGCCTCTACTCTGTCAGCGGTCTTCTTTGTTCTTCTCCGATCTTCATGACTTTGCATTTGGTGGGATTGAATTCGAGAAGCCAGTTGCTAGACCAGATGTCAAGCTTGTCCAGGTCTGTTTGAAGTCCTGCTTGGTCCTCTTCCGATGTGATTCTCCTCATTAATTTCACATCATCTGCGAACAGAGACACTTCTGAGTCTATCCCATCCCTCATGTCGTTTACATATACCAAGAATAACACTGGTCCTAGGACTGACCCCTGCGGTACGCCGCTCGTCACAGGCGCCCACTGTGATACCTCATCACGCACCATGACCCGTTGTTGCCTCCCTGTGAGGTATTCCCTGATCCATTCCAGTGCCCTTCCTGTTATACATGCTTGTTCTTCCAACTTCTTTACTAATCTCATGTGAGGAACTGTGCCTTCCTGCAGTCCAGGAAAATTCAATCAACCCACCCTTCTCTCTCTTGCCTTACCTCTGTTACTTTATCATAGAACTCTAGGAGGTTTGTTACACAGGATTTGCCTTCCCGGAATTCGTGCTGTCTGGTGTTTATTATCCTGTTCAGCTCGAGGTGCTCCACCATTCTTTTCCTGATGATTTTCTCCAGGACTTTGCACACTATACATGTAAGTGACACCGGTCTATAGTTTAGTGCCTCTTTTCTGTCTCCTTTTTTAAAGATGGGGACTACATTGGCCTTCTTCCATACTTCAGGTATCTGCCCATTTTCAAGGGATGTGTTGAATATTATGGTAAGTGGCACACTCAGTACCTCAGCTCCTTCCCGAAGAACCCACGGGGAGATATTGTCCGGACCCATCGCCTTTGAGGTATCAAGGTCACTGAGTAACTGCTTCACCTTCTCCTCAGTTGTGTGTATGCCCTCTAGCACTTGATACATCCCTTGTTGGTGACGCACCCCATCCTGTCTACCCAGCTGCCTTCCTTCCTCCACTGTGAATACTTCCTTAAACCTCAAGTTGAGCTCCTCACATACCTCTTGATCATTGCTTGTGAGTTCCCATCTTCTCTCCTCAGCCTTATCACCTGGTCTTTAACTGTTGTTTTCCTTCTGATGTGACTGTACATGAGCTTCGGGTCGGACTTAACTTTCGATGCTATGTCGTTTTCGTACTGTTTCTGGGCCTCCTCCGTACCTGTGCATACTCGTTTCTAGCTCTTCTACTACTCTCTTTGTTTACTTGGGTTCTTTGCCTTCTGTACCTTTTCCATTCTCTGACACTCTGAGTCTTTGCCTCCCTGCACCTTTGGGTAAACCAGGGGCTCTTTCTGGCCTTCCCGTTTATTCTTTTTTCCTCTGGGTATAAACTGTTCCTCTGCCTCCTTGCACTTTGACCCTACGTATTCCATCATTTCATTTATTGTCTGTCCATCCATTTCCCTTTCCCACTGAACCTCCTGCAGGAAATTCCTCATGCCTGTGTAGTTTCCTCTTTTAAAATCTGGTTTCTCTCTTTCGGTACCGTTTTCCCTCTCCACCTGTAGTTCTACAATGCACTCAAAGCTCAGCACCATATGGTCACTGGCTCTCAGGGGGCTCTCGTGTGTTATGTCTTCAATATCTGAGCTGTTCAGGGTGAATCAAGTCAGTGCTGGTTCATCTCTCTCTCACTCTGGTCGTGTCCCTGACATGTTGGTGCATCAGGTTTTCCAGTACCGCATCCATCATCTTGGCTCTCCAAGTTTCTGGACCCCCACGTGGTTCTTGGTTCTCCCAGTCGATCTCCCTGTGGTTGAAATCTCCCATGACCAGTAGCTTCGCTCTGCTCATGTGCGCTTTTCTTGCCACCTCCGCCAGAGTGTCCACCATCGCTCTGTTGTTCTCATCATATTCCTCACCTGGCCTCCTGCAGTTCTGTGGTGGGTTATACATCACTGCAATGATTATCTTGTGTTCCCCAGACTGGATGGTACCTACTATGTAGTCCCTTTCTCTACTCTGTGAGGCTCCCGAAGCTACTCTGTGAGGCTGCGGGAGCCTCACAGTAGAGAAGCTCCCAGCATCGTTCTATATATGTGCTGGTGCACTGATAATTATGAGTTCACGAGAACACTTTACCATATTATCTGTCCTGGACGAACAGGTAATATGATGGTGTGTGAGAACGTAAACAAAGGTCGGTGGAAACTTCATGTAGCTGGGTGAGTCAAGATTGGTAGGGTCTGCGATAAATGTTGCAAAGGAGTTGCAATTTTGCAAAGTACTGGTACTACGAGAGTATAGTGTAAACTATTTCTTCTACGATATTACCGCTAGTACAACTGTACATACTGTTACTATACTACCATAACAACACCTGCTGTTAATAATACTATGATATTCACATCCATGTGCTCACTACTTTCCAGAGTAAGAGCCATTCCAGAACTAACCCACACCTTTATCCCTAATCTTTGCCTCCCTCTATAACTCCCACCTACTTCCATGACACATGGGTGTTAACCTGGAGAACAGGATTCCGAAAACCAGACAACAGTAACAGATGAATGATAAATAGAAAGGAAACAAAGCTCAGAGGTGATAACAGCTGTCATTTTCCCAGAAGGCTATCAGATAATGAGGATGGGCAGAATAAGCAGATAACGTGAAGAAGTAGCTTTGCTAATCAGGCATCAGTAGAATTGTGAGATGAATGGTCACAGACCGGGCCGCGGGGGCGTTGACACCCGGAACTCTCTCTCTCTTTCTCCAGGTAGAGAGGTCAAAAGACTGCAGATTAGGAACATTCAGAAATGGAGAATCAAGGTGGTGACAGTGTTGTACAATTCACCACTAAACAGCTGGAGACCAGGACAAGAATATGACAGCAACAACAGGGTTATGATGGACTTGATAGCAGTGGTGCTTAGAAGAGGCAACGTGTGCAATGCAAAACTACTGAACATGGGAGACTTCAACAAGGAAATAGACGGAAGAATCTTAAGATTCACAAAGACTAGAAAAATTGAGGACCAAGTTGTTGGAGATGGTACTGGATACTGTCATGCGTCAAAATGTCAGAGATACACCTAGAAAGAGGGGAGGCGACGAGCCAGCTAGGCTGGACCTTCTTTTCACCTTAAGTGACTCTGATACAGAGGACATTGAGTATGAGAGATATACATAGAGCATGACCTTAATAATAATAATAATAATAATAATAATAATAATAATATAATAATATTTTTATTTCGATGCATGATACAAGTGTACATTGTTATTGGTAGTTACAATTATAAAACTGTAATGCAAGGAGAGCCACTGGCATGCCATGGCATTAGGGGCAGCTAAAGGAGACTATATAGGCATAAGGCAATTCCTGAGTGAAATGCAATGGAAAAAGGGAGCTAGATGGGAAGACAGCGAAGGAAATGGGGTATGCTGCTGGAATATTCTTAGAGTCTAACAAAAAATTATACTCAGAAGCAATAGAAGCACAGGCAAGAACAGAGTGAGCTCATGGTTCACCCTGATGTGCAGGGAGACAAAAGATAAAAGAAAAAAAGAATGGAGAAGAAATACGAAAACAAGGCATGCCGGAGAATAGGAAAGCACACAAAAGACCCAGATATGAATGTGAATGGATAAAGAGAGAGGTTGAATGAGAACTGTTGAGGATACCGGGTAAAGTATACGATAGAGTTATTATTGAAAGATTTAAGAGTAAGATGGAGAGCAGGGTCGCAGATGAACAAGGAGGCTTTAGGAAGGATAGGGGGCGTGTAGACCAAGTGTTTACAGTGAAACATATAGGATTAAAAGGTAAAGAATATAATGACACTCCTTTTGGGAGATTCTCAAAAAAAGTTGCAGATGTTGGTGGACGAGTAAAGTAGGGTATGTAAAAGAAGGAAATTAAAAGTGAACATAGGAAAGCGTAAGGTGATGAGAATAACAAAAACTTTAGGTAATGAAAGATAGGATATCAGATTGAAAGGAGGGAGTATGGAGGAAGTGAATCAATTCAGATATTTGGGAGAGGACTTGTCAGCAGATGGGTCTATGAAAGACGTGGTAAATCATAGAACTGATGAGGGTAAAAAGGTGAGTGGTACACCGGGGAGTTTGCGGTTTCTAAAAGTATTATCCAGAGGGCTGAGTAAGTGGTTCGGACATTTAGAGAGGACGGAACTAAATAGAAAGACTTGATGGGTGTATAAATCTATAGTGGAAGGAAGGCGGGGTAGGGATGAGCCTAGAAATGTTGGAGGGAGTAAAGAGGTTTTATGAACTAGGTGCTTAGACTTTCAGCAAGCGTGCGTCAGCATGTTAGATAGGAACGAGTTTAGACAAATGGTGAGCTAAGTAAAATTCATGAAGGGATTCGGGGAAACTGGCAAGCCGGACTTGAGTCCTGGAGGTGGAAAGTACAGTGCCTGTGCTCTGAAGGAAGGGTGTTCATACGTTGCAGTTTTTTAACTGTTTTGAAGGCGTGCCTCTGGCAAGACAGTGATGGAGTGAATGATGATGAAAGTGTTTCTTCTTTTTCAGGTCACCCTGCCTTGGTGGGAAACGGCCAATGTGTTGTTAAAAAAATAATATAATAAACTTCATACTGCCTTGTTAGCAGCTCTGACAGTTTTCATACTGAGCTTAAGAACGTGGTGCAGTTTTGTAGCTGTAGTGTAAGCACGCCTCTGGCAAGACAGTGATGGAGTGAATGATGATGAAAGTTTTTCTTTGTCGGGCCACCCTGCCTTGGTGGGAAACTGCCGATGTGTAATAAAAAAAATAATATCTTTATTTACTACAAGTTCATGTACAAGGTATACAGAGCATAGCTGACATCAGTGACATACTACTATATAAAAGCCCCTTGTTATGCTGAGCATTTCCCGCAAATTAGGTCAGTGTCCCAGGATGCGACCCACACCAGTCCACTAACACCCAGGTACCCATTTTACTGGTGGGTGAACATAGACAACAGGAGTAAAGAAACACGCCCATTGTTTCTACCCTGACTGGGAATCGAACCCACACCCTCGCCGTGTGAAGCGAGAGCTTCAGCCACCTGGCCACCAGTATGATGGTAGAAGTAGTGGTAGTAGCTACAGAATTTCAGTCTCCTAATTGCGGGTTATTTGTGTAGCCAAATTGAGTTGAATTGTTTGTTTGTTAAGAGTTGAACAACTTTTTAGAGGTAATCCAGATTTTTTTAACAATAGTTTGTGAGATAATTAAAAAGAAGGGATGACTTTTCTTGACTTTACTCTTGCAAATAACGAGACACATTAGGGTAGAGCGCAACACTAACGATCACAAATCTTTTACTTTAATCATTGCCTGAAGTATTATCACACGAATATAGCAGCAAAGATAAGATTTTGTTCGGATTTTTAACCCAGGAGAGTTAGCCTCACAGAATAACCCAGGAAAATCAGTGCGTCATCGAGGATTGTCTGTGTTGTCTCCCAGGATGCGACCCACACCAGTCAACTAACACCCAGGTACCTACTTGCCTGCTAGGTAAATGGGGACAGCAGGTGTAAGATGTCTAACACCCAGGTACCTACTTGCCTGCTAGGTAAATGGGAAAAGCAGGTGTAAAGAAACACGCTTACTTTTTCTCCCCGGCTGGGAACCTGCCCACGGACCCTGGGTGTGTGAGTCCAGGGCGTTGCCTACCAGGACACAGCTTTTCACTGTACATTACGAACAGACTGCCATAAAGAACATGAATATCCCGGCTGAAACAGTACAGAAAAGACATCCAATAAATAAAAATTTGATAGTCATTTGTAAACATGTGGGAAAAAGAAGTTCCTGGAGTTTACCTGGAGAGAATTCCAGGGGTCAACGCCCCCGCGGCCCGGTCTGTGACCAGGCCTCATGTTGCACCAGAGCTTGATCAACCAGGCTGTTACTGCTGGCCGCACGCAGTCCAACGTACGAACCACAGCCTGGCTGGTCAGGTACGGACTTTAGGTGCCTGTCCAGTGCCTGCTTGAAGACAGCCAGGGGCTTGTTGGTAATCCCCCTGATGTATGCTGGGAGGCAGTTGAACAATCTTGGGCCCCTGACACTTATTGTGTTGTCCCTCAACGTGCTAGTGGCACCCCTGCTCTTCATTGGGGGGATGTTACATCGCCTGCCGAGTCTTTTGCTTTCGTAGGGAGTGATTCTCGTGTGCAAGTTTGGTACTAAGCCCTCGAGAATTTTCCATGTGTATATAATAATGTATCTCTCCCGCCTGCGTTCTAGAGAGTACAGGTTTAGGAACTTCAAGCGTTCCCAGTAATTGAGGTGGTTTATCGCAGTTATGCGTGCGGTGAAGGTTCTCTGCACATTTTCAAGGTCAGCAATTTCACCCGCCTTGAAAGGTGCAGTTAGTGTGCAGCAATATTCCAGCCTAGATAGAACAAGCGATCTGTAAAGTGTCAACATGGGCTTGGCATCCCTGGTTTTGAAGGTTCTCATTATCCATCCTGTCATTTTTCTAGCAGATGCAATTGCTACGGTGTTATCGTCCTTGAAGGTGAGATCCTCTGACATGATCACTCCCAGGTCTTTGACATTAGTTTTTCGCTTTATTGTGTGGTTGGAATTAGTTTTGTACTCCGATGAGATTTTAATTACTTCACTTTTTAAATATCTGAGTAATTGAATTTTCTCATCATTGAACTTCATATTGTTTTCTGCAGCCCATTTAAAGATTTGGTTTATGTCTGCTTGGAGTCTTGCAGTGTCTTCAATGGTGGACACCGTCATACAGATTCGGGTGTCATCTGCAAAAGGAAGACACAGCACTGTGGCTTATATCCCTGTCTATGTCCGATATGAGGATGAGGAACATGTACTGTGCCTTGTGGAACAGAGCTTTTCACAGTAGCTGCTTCAGACTTTACTCTGTTGACTACTACTCTTTGTGTTCTACTTGTTAGGAAATTATAGATCCATCTACCAACTTTTCCTGTTATTCCTTTATCACGCATTTTGTGTGCTATTACACCATGGTCACACTTGTCAAAGGCTTTTGCAAAGTCTGTGTATATAACATCTGCAATTTGTTTGTTTTCTAGAGCATCCAGGACCTTGTCGTAGTGGTCCAGTAGTTGGGACAGACAGGAGCGACCTGCTCTAAACCCATGCTGCCCTGGGCTGTGTAATTGATGGTTGTCTAGATGAATGGCGATCTTGCTTCTTAGAACCCTTTCAAATATTTTTATGATATGGGACGTTAGCACTATTGGTCTGTAGTTCTTTGCTATTGCTTTACTGCCGCCTTTGTGGAGTTTGGCTATGTCTGTTGTTTTTAGTAACTGCGGGACGACCCCAGTGTCCATGCTCCCTCTCCATAGGATGTTAAAAGCACGTGATAGGGGCTTCTTGCAGTTCTTGATGAACACGGAGTTCCATGAGTCTGGGCCTGGAACGGAGTGCATGGACATGTCATTTATTGCCTTTTCGAAGTCATTTGGCGTCGTGGTGATGTCAGATAGACATGCGTCTGTCAAGTTCTGTGGCACTCTCATAAAAAAATTCATTTAGGTCTTCAACTTTTAGTCTGGTTAGCGGCTCGCTAAAAACTGAGTCATACTGGGACTTTAGTAACTCACTCATTTCCTTGCTGTCATCTGTGTAAGACCCATCTCGTTTTAGTAGGGGCCCAATACTGGATGTTGTTCTCGACTTTGATTTTGCATAAGAAAAGAAATACTTTGGGTTTCTTTCAATTTCATTTATGGCTTTTAGTTCTTCCCGCGTTTCTTGATTCCTGTAAGATTCCTTTAGTTTTAATTCAATGTTTGCTATTTCTCTGACTAGTGGCTTTCCGCAAGGCTTTTCCTACAGCCCGACAAAAACAGCTTAATTAATGAAAGTTTGTGAAAATAGTATTTGAGGAATTTTTTTCATGGATAAAATAATAGGCAGCATAGAAATTAATATAATATAATATCTTTATTTCTATAAGTACATGTACAAGGTAAACAGGCCATAGCTGTCATCAATTACATACTACTATATAGAAAGCCGCTTGTTATGCAGAGCATTTCGGGCAAAGTAGGTCAGTTTTGTCCCAGGATGCGACCCACCCAGTCCACTAACACCCTCGCCGGGAATCGAACTTGGATCCTCGGGGCACCGTAATTGCATTAATTGATTGAAATCTGAATGGGGGAGTATACATAGGGGTATACCCGGGAAGAGGGCCGTTCATAAATGGCTTTTCGACAGGGAGCGACTTTGGGACACCTTAATCTACATACTTATATAAATTCCCTGACGACACAAAAACAGGTCAAGGAAAAATATCGAGTGAAATTCAGTAAAATTTCAAAATAATCTCATCAGTTTAATGTTGTTGTGGGAAAAGTGACATGAGATTAATTGTGGAGAAAACTCCACAGTGAACTACATCACAGATTTACAGGGACGTGAGACACTAGAGTGAACTACATCACAGATTTACGGGGAGTCCCAGACCGACAAAATGTGATCAGCCGCGAGAGAGCCTTCTCCAAATTCAACTTCAATAAAAAAAACATAAGGTGGGACCAAGTAAACCAAGTCTTAAATGATATAAACTGGGAAGATTGCCTAAACATCACGGATCCTAACCTATGTCTAGAACAAATTAACTCTGTGGCACTCGAGGATTGCTCAAGGCAAATTCCCTTAAGGAAAAGAAGGAGAAGATGCAAACTAGAAAGAGAGAGGCAAAGAATAACAGAGCGGCTACAAGAGGCCAATATATCTGAAATACGAAGGGAGACGCTGGTCAGAGAAATAGCAAACATCGAATTAAAACTAAAGGAATCCTACAGGAATCAAGAAACGCGGGAAGAACTAAAAGCCATAAATGAAATTGAAAGAAACCCAAAGTATTTCTTTTCTTATGCAAAATCAAAGTCGAGAACAGCATCCAGTATTGGGCCCTTACTTAAACGGGATGGGTCCTACACAGATGACAGCAAGGAAATGAGTGAGTTACTAAAGTCCCAATATGACTCAGTTTTTAGCGAGCCGCTAACCAGACTAAAAATCGAAGACCTAAATGAATTTTTATGAGAGTGCCACAGAACTTGGTAGACGCATGCCTATCTGATATTATCCTGATGCCAAATGACTTCGAAAAGGCGATAAATGGCATGGCCATGCACTCCGCTCCAGGCCCAGACTCATGGAACTCCGTGTTCATCAAGAACTGCAAGAAACCTATATCACGTCCTATTAACATTATATGGAGAGGGAGCATGGACACTGGGGTCGTCCCGCAGTTACTAAAAACAACAGACATAGCCCCACTCCACAAAGGGGGCAGTATAGCAATAGCAAAGAACTACAGACCAATAGCGCTAACGTCCCATATCATAAAAAAATTTAAAAGGGTTCTAAGAAGCAAGATCGCTACACATCTAGATACACATCAATTACACAGCCCAGGGCAGCATGGGTTTAGAGCAGGTCGCTCCTGTCTGTCCCAACTACTGGACCACTACGACAAGGTCCTGGATGCTCTAGAAGACAAACAGAATGCAGATGTTATATACACAGACTTTGCAAAAGCCTTTGACAAGTGTGACCATGGTGTGATAGCACACAAAATGCGTGATAAAGGAATAACAGGAAAAGTTGGTAGATGGATCTATAATTTCCTAACAAGTAGAACACAAAGAGTAGTAGTCAACAGAGTAAAGTCTGAGGCGGCTACGGTGAAAAGCTCTGTTACACAAGGCACAGTACTCGCTCCCATCTTGTTCCTCATCCTTATATCGGACATAGACAGGGATATAAGCCACAGTGCCGTGTCTTCCTTTGCAGATGACACCCGAATCTGTATGACAGTGTCCACCATTGAAGACACTGCAAGACTCCAAGCAGACATCAACCAAATCTTTAAATGGGCGAATAACTAATGTCAAAGACCTGGGAGTGATCATGACAGAGGATCTCACCTGTAGCAATCGCATCTGCTAGAAAAACGACAGGTTGGATAATGAGAACCTTCAAAACCAGGGATGCCAAGCCCATGTTAACACTTTTCAGGTCGCTTGTTCTATCTAGGCTGGAATATTGTTGCACACTAACTGCACCTTTCAAGGCAGGTTTATCGCATAACTGCGATAAACCACCTCAATTACTGGGAACGCTTGAAGTTCCTAAACCTGTACTCCCTGGCATGCAGGCGGGAAAGCAAAAGACTCGGCAGACGATGTAACATACCCCCAATGAAAAGCAGGGATGCCACTAGCACGTTGAGAGACAACACAATAAGTGTCAGGGGCCCAAGACTGTTTAACTGCCTCCCAGCATACATAAGGAGGATTACCAATAGACCCTGGCTGTCTTCAAGCAGGCACTGGACAGGCACCTAAAGTCGGTACCTGTCCAGGCAGGCTGTGGTTCGTACGTTGGACTGCGTGCGGCCAGCAGTAACAGCCTGGTTTATCAGTCTCTGATTCAACATGAGGCCTGGTCACAGACCGGGCCGCAGGGGCGTTGACCCTTGGAACTCTCTCCAGGTAAATTCAAGGTAAACTAGAGTGAACTACATCACAGATTTACAAAGACATGTAAGTTCTGGACACCAGAAAAATAAAGCCAAAACAGCAATACCTAAATTACCAACAGTGGGTCAATGGACTCACTGTATTTATATAAAAAAAAATATAACTAGCTGATTTTCCTTAAGTGACTCTCTGAAGTTATTCAAATAAGTGTAAGTAATATACACAACTAGGTTATACTAAAATCTTCTACATCAATATTTACTACAGTTCATATTATCGAATACAAATGAAAGAACTCCAAGATGGATGACTGTATTACTAGTGAGATCATTGGCAAAAAATTAATGCATGTTAGAAATATTAACGAGAATTTAGTTAAAAGGATGGCAACGTTAGTCGACGTTAAGGAGAATATTTCTTACTTGATTATTTACTAAAAACAATCGTAATCACAGACAACACTACGGACCACTACCCAACTTTTCTCATAACCAACTTAGGTAAACTGCCTCAGGATACAACTTAGGCAGACTGCCTCACGACACAACTTAGGCAGACTGCCTCACGACACAACTTAGGTAGACTGCCTCACGACACAACTTAGGCAGACTGCCTCACGACACAACTTAGGTAGACTGCCTCACGACACAACTTAGGTAGACTGTCTTAAGACACAACTTAGGTAGACTGCCTCACGACACAACTTAGGCAGACTGCCTCACGACACAACTTAGGTAGACTGCCTCACGACACAACTTAGGCAGACTGTCTCACGACACAACTTAGGTAGACTGTCTTAAGACACAACTTAGGTAGACTGCCTCACGACACAACTTAGGTTGACTGCCTCACGACACAACTTATGTAGACTGCCTCACGACACAACTTAGGTAGACTGTCTTAAGACACAACTTAGGTAGACTGCCTCACGACACAACTTAGGTAGACTGCCTCAGGACACAACTTAGGTAGACTGCCTCACGACACAACTTAGGTAGACTGCCTCAGGACTTAAATTAGGTAGACTGCCTCACGACACAACTTAGGTAGACTGCCTCAGGACACAACTTAGGTAGACTGCCTCACGACACAACTTAGGTAGACTGCCTCACGACACAACTTAGGTAGACTGCCTCAGGACACAACTTAGGTAGACTGCCTCAGGACACAACTTAGGTAGACTGCCTCAGGACACAACTTAGGTAGACTGCCTCAGGACACAACTTAGGTAGACTGCCTCAGGACTTAAATTAGGTAGACTGCCTCACGACACAACTTAGGTAGACTGCCTCAGGACACAACTTAGGTAGACTGCCTCACGACACAACTTAGGTAGACTGCCTCACGACACAACTTAGGTAGACTGCCTCAGGACACAACTTAGGTAGACTGCCTCACGACACAACTTAGGTAGACTGCCTCAGGACACAACTTAGGTAGACTGCCTCACGACACAACTTAGGTAGACTCCCTCACGACACAACTTAGGTAGACTGCCTCACGACACAACTTAGGTAGACTGCCTCAAGACACAACTTAGGTAGACTGCCTCACGACACAACTTAGGTAGACTGCCTCAGGACACAACTTAGGTAGACTGCCTCACGACACAACTTAGGTAGACTGCCTCAGGACACAACTTAGGTAGACTGCCTCACGACACAACTTAGGTAGACTCCCTCACGTCACAACTTAGGTAGACTGCCTCACGACACAACTTAGGTAGACTGCCTCAAGACACAACTTAGGTAGACTGCCTCACGACACAACTTAGATAGACTGCCTCACGACACAACTTAGGTAGACTGCCTCACGACACAACTTAGGTAGACTGCCTCAGGACACAACTAAAATCTCTTATCGACTTCATGATGAGTCATCGGTAAATAATTGTATTACTGTCCTACGTAACACTGACTGGCTGGGCGAGCTAGCGGGCACCCACGATATTGATGAATGTGTCAAAATATTCTTACACAAAACCCATAACCTCTACAATAAATATTGCCCAATGAAAACTAAACAAATCTCAATAAAGAGACTAAACGGCCCCTGGCTTACAAATAGTATACTTAAATCCATTGGTAAAAAATATTTATATGAAAAATAATTCAGACAGGACCTAATTACAAAAGAACTAACTAAACGATACACCTCAATACTAACTAATCTAATACGGAAGTCCAAACAAATGTATTATGAAAACAGATCTAAGGAAATGAAAGGTAATATGAAAAAGACCTGGAAAACTCTCTCTGAAATTTTGGGCTCTAGAAAACTGTCTAGAAGCAGAGAGATTAACTTAGTTAAACCAGCCTATAGACACTGTCAACAAACTTAATATCATCTTTTCTACTATAGGATCAAAACAAGTAAACAAAATTCCAAACACAAATACTAAGCCACAAGACTACCTCATTGGTAATTACCAAAATAAACTATAAATAACAAAAACAAATCCTAAAAAAGTCTCACTAATAATTAAATCATTAAAAAACAAGGCAGGAGACTTTTAGTTGTCATCATTAAAGCTAAGATTCATTAGTTTAAAAAATTAGGAGAGATTTACATACGAGTGAGAATTTTTATCACAGTTTGTATTACAGATAGTTAACAAAATGTTGTAGTCAGATTTAGGGAAGGTTTGACCATTATTGTGATCCAAAGACTGGTGTTTACGTTGTAGACTATAATTAGCTACGAGGAAGTGGTGTATAACTCCAATTCCTTGGATCATGCTCTCTTTACCAGCATCAAGATACATATATTAGTTTTTTTTCAGTACACCTAAATACTAATAGGCCATTAGAATTCAGTTGTACATCAGTACATCTCCTCTCGGATCAGACAAAAACACAGGAGGTTGATTAATCTGTTTATTTCGACCCCCTTCTGGGATCCTTTTCAACAGACGAAGAGGTTCCCAGAAGGGGGTCGAAATATACAGATCAATCAACCTCCTGCATTTCTGTCTCCCTGCGACTTATTATTGAGCACCGCATTACATATCGAGCTCTACGTGGGAGCTCTAAATAATTTTACATACACTGAAGTAAATTAAGCACATCCGGAAACCATTATTTGGTACCCCTTACTGAAAATCTAATGGTTTTAAATGTGACCATAATATTTAAAGAGGTGGAGGGGTAAGCCAGCAGAAGGCCTCGGTCAGATGACCAAAAGTTCCATCTTTGAGGTCATTATATGACTAATTTTCCACGTCAGAAATACTTGTCTTGTATCCTGACAAACCTTACCTCAGAATCCTGGAATCACACTTGTCCGTATATCTGACAATTTCAACCATAACAACGGATTCTATAACACAGTTGAACCAAGAAGCTTCTCCATCGTTATCCCACATAACATACACCAAGCGTGTATAACAGGAAGGGCACTGGAATGGATCAGGAATACCTCACAGGGAGGCAACAACGGGTCATGGTGCGTGATGAGGTATCACAGTGGGCGCCGGTGACGAGCGGTGTACCACAGGGGTCAGTCCTAGGACCAGTGCTATTCTTGGTATATGTGAATGACATGACGGACGGGATAGACTCAGAAGTGAAAATTAATGAGGAAAATCACATCGGATGAAGACCAAGCAGGTCTTCAAAGAGACCTGGACAAGCTTGACATCTGGTCTAGCAACTGGCTTCTCGAATTTAACCCCACCAAATGCAAAGTCATGAGGATCGGAGAAGGGCAAAGAAGACCGCTGACAGAATACAGGCTAGGTAGACAAAGGCTACAAACCTCATCAAAAGAGAAAGATCTTGGGGTGAGTATAACGCCAAGCACGTCTCCGGAAACACACATCAACCAGATAACTGCGGCAGCATATGGGCGACTGGCAAACCTACGATTAGCGTTCCGTTACATTAACAAGGAATCGTTCAAGACACTGTACACCGTGTACGTCAGGCCCATACTAGAGTATGCAGCACCAGTCTGGAACCCACACCTGGTCAAGCACGTCAAGAAATTAGAGAAAGTGCAAAAGGTTTGCGACAAGGCTAGTTCCACAGCTCAGGTGAATGCCATATGAAGAAAGGTTGAGGGAAATAGGACTAACAACACTGGAGGACAGAAGGGTTAGAGGAGACATGATAACGACAAACAAAATACTGCAGGGAATCGACAAGGTAGACAGGGACAAGATGTTCCAGAGAGGGAATACAGAAACAAGGGGACACAACTGGAAGCTGAAGACTCAGATGAGTCAAAGGGTTGTTAGGAAGCACTTCTTCAGCCATAGAGTAGTTAGGAAGTGGAATAGTCTAGCGAACGATACAGTGGAGGCGGGAACCATACATGGTTTTAAGACAAGGTATGATAAAGCTCATGGAGCAGGGAGAGCAGAGACCCAGTAGCGGACAGCGAAGAGGCGGGGCCAGGAGCTGAGTCTCGACTCCTGCAACCACAATTAGGTGAGTACAATTAGGTGAGTACACCCGCCCATTCCGTGGGGGTTCGTCTCAGATCCAACCTACCAAACTTTCTCGACGGTCCCCATACAGGTCTTTGCAGGTCCGTCCGTTACAACACAATTGTTCTCAAAGATTTGTTAAGTTATACCATGAATTAAGGAAAGATCCTGAACTTCACTTTACGAAACAGACAAAACAAATGCGATAGTAATTATGGACAAGGTAGATTATAGTGGAAAAATAACATTATTAAAAGACAGGGAAACTAACGTGTCCCTTAAGGGATAAACTGGTTTAAAAATACACGTGAGTAAACACTGCGGTCCTAAGACCTTGATCACTTCTAACCTCACAAGTGATCAAGGTCCAGGACCGAAAAGTTTTCTAATAAATATGTCCTAGTGTTTGCAATTTGTCATTATCAGTTATCAAGGTTATACCAAAGGATAAACTTCTTAACAATGCTTGTTAAAAAGTTTAACAATATAGTGGAGCCAATAATACCTCAGAATCTAACTTGGCAACCCTTATGCAAGTTTGTTAGTAACCCAATATATAGTTCGTCCTGCCTCTCCAATACGCTGTCATTCACATATAACACTTTCCTCCCCAAAATCAATTTGCTACAGTTCAAGGCTATATAGCAGCTGCAGCAACAGCAGCAGGAGCGTCTTGCAGGGAGCTGATCCCTGGAATCAATCGGCTGGAGTTTACGGCCGAATCAATACCTCAACGACTTCGTTAGATTCATGTCATTCCAACGACGCTGGCAGGGAATGGAAATTTTATAATAAATTTCGGGCTGGAAGGTGCAATTTCAGGAAGCGCGTGACTTGCCTTTATAGATTTTAAGCTCTTAAAAATATCTTGACATTCAAAATAAGAAAGAAATATAGTTTTTATCATCAAAACACGATGTTTTTCAAAGGAAATAACCTGGTGAGAAATACATGGTGAGAATTTATACCTCTCTCACACGAACTGCCAGCGACACATAAATAAAAAAAATATTGTGAAAAATAAGTAAATGAAGAAGGGCTTTAATTTGCTAATTAACAATGACACTATATATTACAATTATTTCAAGCAAACTCAAAACAAATGCATGAACGCCAATTTAAAGATGATGTCTTGAAGATTCTGTTCGTGTTCACAGGGTAAGTTTTTTTTTAGATTTTTTTTAGGAGAATAAATATAATGTTGGACAAAAAATTTCTTTCGAAATTTGGTATAAATATTGGAACTAAGTTCTCAAGTGAGGTTACGTTAGAGCTCTCAGTGACCTCTTTGATGTTTCTGGGGTCTTCAAGTAAGACCCCAGTGGAAATAAGTCACTCTGTCTGACTCTTTTGGGTTATCCTGGAGGGTCTTTACACATATGCTGCTATGTATGATAATCTATGTAACTATTTGTGTATATCTGAATAAACTTACTTACTGTCAGTGATCTAGTATGATCTTTCAGGGGTCTTTATGTTAGAGTTCACAATAACCTGTATGATCATTCTAGAGGTTATTACAAAGCTACAACATAACCTGTATGATGATTCTAGAGGTTATTACAAAGCTAAAACATAACCTGTATGATGATTCTAGAGGTTATTACAAAGCTAAAACATAACCTGTATGATGATTCTAGAGGTTATTACAAAGCTACAACATAACCAGTATGATCATTCTAGAGGTTATTATAACGCTACAACATAACCTGTATGATCATTCTATAGGTTATTACAACGCTACAACATAACCTGTATGATCATTCTAGAGGTTATTACAACGCTACAACATAAACTGTATGATCATTCTAGAGGTTGTTACAACGCTACAACATAACCTGTATGATCATTCTAGAGGTTGTTACAACGCTACAACATAACCTGTATGATGATTCTAGAGGTTATTACAACGCTACAACATAACCTGTATGATGATTCATAGATTATTACAACGTACAACATAACCTGTATGATCATTCTAGAGGTTATTACAAGCTACAACATAACCTGTATGATCATTCTAGAGGTTATTACAAAGCTACAACATAACCTGTATGATCATTCTAGAGGTTATTACAACGCTACAACATAACCTGTATGATCATTCTAGAGGTTGTTACAAGCTACAACATAACCTGTATGATCATTCTAGAGGTTATTACAACGTACAACATAACCTGTATGATCATTCTAGAGGTTATTACAACGATACAACATAACCTGTATGATAATTCTAGAGGTTATTACAACGCTACAACATAACCTGTATGATATTCTAGAGGTTATTACAACGCTACAACATAACCTGTATGATCATTCTATGAGGCTATTACAACGCTACAACATAACCTGTATGATCATTCTAGAGGTTATTACAAGCTACAACATAAACTGTATGATCATTCTAGAGTTGTTACAACGCTACAACATAACCTGTATGATCATTCTAGAGGTTGTTACAACGCTACAACATAACCTGTATGATCATTCTAGAGGTTATTACAACGCTACAACATAACCTGTATGATGATTCTAGAGGTTATTACAACGATACAACATAACCTGTATGATCATTCTAGAGGTTATTACAAAGCTACAACATAACCTGTATGATCATTCTAGAGGTTATTACAAAGCTACAACATAACCTGTATGATCATTCTAGAGGTTATTACAACGCTACCACATAACCTGTATGATCATTCTAGAGGTTGTTACAAAGCTACAACATAACCTGTATGATCATTCTAGAGGTTATTACAACGATACAACATATCCTGTATGATCATTCTAGAGGTTATTACAACGATACAACATAACCTGTATGATAATTCTAGAGGTTATTACAACGCTATAACATAACCTGTATGATCATTCTAGAGGTTATTACAACGCTACAACATAACCTGTATGATCATTCTAAAGGTTATTACAACGCTACAACATAACCTGTATGATCATTCTAGAGGTTATTACAACGATACAACATAACCTGTATGATCATTCTAGAGATTATTACAACGATACAACATAACCTGTATGATCATTCTAGAGGTTATTACAACGCTACAACATAACCAGTATGATCATTCTAGAGGTTGTTACAACGCTACAACATAACCTGTATGATCATTCTAGAGGTTATTACAACGCTACAACATAACCTGTATGATCATTCTAGAGGTTATTACAACGCTACAACATAACCTGTATGATCATTCGAGAGGTTATTACAACGCTACAACATAACCTGTATGATCATTCGAGAGGTTATTACAACGCTACAACATAAACATAACAACCTCATTGTTCATTGACCTTTCTGAGAAGTTAAAGACGCGACTCAAAGCAGACAGTAGGTGTTACAGTGTCTGCTGCTTGTGTTATACACTACACCTAGATGGTAGGTGTTACAGTGTCTGCTGCTTGTGTTATACACTACACCTAGATGGTAGGTGTTACAGTGTCTGCTGCTTGTGTTATACACTACACCTAGATGGTAGGTGTTACAGTGTCTGCTGCTTGTTTACACTACACCTAGATGGTAGGTGTTACAGTGTCTGCTGCTTGTGTTATACACTACATCTAGATGGTAGGTGTTACAGTGTCTGCTGCTTGTGTTACACACTACATCTAGATGGTAGGTGTTACAGTGTCTGCTGCTTGTGTTACACACTACACCTAGATGGTAGGTGTTACAGTGTCTGCTGCTTGTGTTATACACTACATCTAGATGGTAGGTGTTACAGTGTCTGCTGCTTGTGTTACACACTACACCTAGATGGTAGGTGTTACAGTGTCTGCTGCTTGTGTTATACACTACATCTAGATGGTAGGTGTTACAGTGTCTGCTGCTTGTGTTACCCCTACACCCTAGATGGTAGGTGTTACAGTGTCTGCTGTTTGTGTTACACACTAAACCTAGATGGTAGGTGTTACAGTGTCTGCTGCTTGTGTTACACACTACATCTAGATGGTAGGTGTTACAGTGTCTGCTGCTTGTGTTACACACTACACCTAGATGGTAGGTGATACAGTGTCTGCTGCTTGTGTTATACACTACACCTAGATGGTAGGTGTTACAGTGTCTGCTGCTTGTGTTACACACTACATCTAGATGGTAGGTGTTAAAAGGTTCGTTCCCTGTGTTACACACTACACCTAGATGGTAGTGTTACGGGCTGCTGCTTGTGTTACACATACATGTAGAGGGAAAGTGTTACAGTGTCTGTTGCTTGTGTTACACACTACACATTGATGGAGGTGTTAAAAGTCTCCCGATTGTGTACACACTACACATTGATTGTGGTGTTAAAGTTTTCGCTGCTTGTGTTATACCCCACATCTGATGGTAGGTGTTACAGTGTCTGTTGTTTGTGTTATACACTACCCCTAGATGGAAAAAGTTACAGTGCCCTGCTGTTTTGTGTTATACATTTTCACCTACATGGTAGGTGTTACAGTGTCTGCTGTTTGTGTTAAAACCCACACCTAGATGGTAGGTGTTCAGTGTCTGCTGCTTGTGTTACACACTACATCTAGATGGTAGGTGTTACAGTGTTGCTGTTTGTGTTACACCCCTACATCTAGATGGTAGGACATTTCTGTTTTTAAAAAACACTACACCTAGATGGTAGGTGTAATGTCTGCAGTTTGTGTTTTTAAACTACATCTCGGTCCCCTTTCCATTCCCAGGACATTTCCTCCATAGTGCAGGTCCTCTCCATAGTGCAGGTGAGAGCCCCCCCAAGCTTCCCCACGGCCTGTACCACCCCCCAAGCTATACCGGCCTGCCCCAAGTGCAGGTACCTCCCCCATAGTGTCGTGCGCCCCCGGTTTAAAAAGGGCCCCCCAGTGTGGGGGGGGGTTTTTGACCCCCCCCTGGGAGAGTCAGGTGGACCTCTCTACTAGAGTCTGGTGAACACTCTAGGGGGTCTGGTGAACACTCTCTACTAAGTCTGGTAGACACTCTAGGAGAGTCTGGGGGAACCCCCCTTGGTCAGTCCCCAAGCCGGCCCGGCAGCCCAAACACCCAGGTCGGGGGGGCGTAACCCCTTGACTGCCGGCCGGTAAAAAACCCCTAAACAACCTTGTTAAAAAAGGGGGCCTAACCCACCTTCCATCTTCTTATTACCACCTTCCACTGCTTCTTATTACCACCTTCCACTGTTGTTTAAACCCCCCAAACCCTGCTGTCTTATTACCCCTACCCTTTTTTTGTCTTTTCCCCCTTCCACTGCTGTCTTATTACCACCTCCAAATTTTTTTCCCCCCTGTCTTATTTTTTAACCACCTACCACTGCTGTCTTATTACCACCTACCACTGCTGTCTTATTACCACCTTACTGCTGTCTTATTACCCCCCCCCCTTTTTAATGCTGTTTTTTTAAAATTTCCACTGCTGTCTTATTCCCCCCTTTCCACTGCTTTCTTATTACCACCTACCATTTTCTTTTTTCCCCCTTTTCCACTGCTGTTTATTACCACCCTTACCCTTTTTTGCTGTCTTTTACCACCAACTTACCATAAAAAAGGGTTTACCCCCACCCCCCTTTGTTTTTAAATTCCCCCAAAACTTTTATTCCATAACATTTTTTCCCCCCCCAAAACCCTTTTTTCCCCCCCTGCTGTCTTATTCCCCCTTTTCCACTGCTGTTTATTACCACCTCCCCTTTTTTCCCCCCATTGTTAATTTGCCCACCTCCCCGCCTTATTTTGTGCCTTTTTCCCTACCATAAACATTAATTGTGCCATTATTCCACTGCTGTTTGTGCCCCCCTCCATCTTTTTGTGCCCCTCCCGCCAACCCCTTTTTTTCCCCCTCCACTGCTGTTTTATTGCCACCTACCCTGCGTTTTTTTGCCCCCTTACCGCCAACATTGTTGTTCCCCCTTCCCTGCTTTTTTGGGCTTTTACCGCTTTTGGCCACTCCCCCTGTTTTTTTTTTATTACCAAAACCATAACGTTTTTTTCCCCCACCTTTTCCCAAAACTTTTTTTTTTCCCCCCCAACTTGGGTTTTTATTTAAAATTTTTTCCACCTCCACTGCTGTTTTTTTCCCCTACCATGCTGTTTTTCCCCCCTACCATCGTTTGTTCCCCCTACCACTGCTTTTTTTATTGCCACCTCCCTTTGCTGTTTATTCCCACCTTCCATTTTTTCCCTGTGTTTTCCCCCACCTACCCTGTGTTTATTACCACCCCCTGCCCCCCTTTTTCCCCCTCCATAACGTTTTATTCCACCTACCATAACTTTTTCCCTTATTTTTTCCCCTACCCCTGTTGTTATTCCACCTCCAAAATTTTGTTTTGTGTTTTTAAAATTTTACCTACCCTTTGTTGTGTGTTAAACCACCCCCTGCTTTTGTTTTCCCCTTTAATTTTTTTTTGCTGTGTTTTTCCCCTCCAAAACTTTTTTGGTTTTTTTTTTTTTCCCCCTTTAAACCCCCCCTGTTTTTACATTATTATTATAATCAAATAGCCCCCTAAACCGGGGGGTTCCCAGCCTGATTGTGTAGGCCCCCGGGGGAGAGGGGGTTTAAAAAGAGGAGATGGACGTTTTTTTTTTTTATATTTTATTTACAAAACTTAACATACAGGGTACAAAAAAAGGGTTTTTCAAAAAAAAAACGATTCTGTTCAAAGTCTTACTACTTCGTGCAAGGGTAAATCCCCAAAAAAAAAAAAGAAGAAACTAGTAATACTGAAAAAAAATTTTATTTTTTTTTAAAAATTTACTATCCCCCACCAAAAAAATTTTTTTAAAACATGGTGGCTGCTATGTTAATTCTAAATTTTTTTTCATTTTTTTTTCAAATATTTTAACTCCTCATTATAGCTGATGCAGAATAACTTAAACTCAAATAATTTTTTTTTTAACCCCAAAATCGTGTATTCTTGTGACTAAAATTTTTAAATTTTTTTTTTAAAAAATTTTTATTTGAAAAATGTAGTACTCAAAAAAACCCAAAACCCAGTGATGCCAAATCCCGCAACACTAGATACGCCCCCAAATTTTTCCGTGCCCCCTATATGACTTCAACCTTATCGGGGCTCAAAAAAGGGGTAACATATTAACCCAAATACACTTGAAACAAACCAATACCCTTTGTAAAAAAGGGTGCTCTTTCACATCAAATTTTCCCCCAAACAAAAAATTAAAGGGGGGAAAAAGGGCCCCTTTTTTTTTTCCCCCTTCTTTTAAAAAAGGAAAATTTAAAGTACTTAAAACCTGTCTAACTCTTTTAAAACAAAAACTATTTCATATAGTTAATCGAAAAAGGCCCCAAATGTAAACCCATTACAACGTTTTTTATAAAATCGGTTTTCCCAAACAAGGTCATTTTTAAAAAAATCATACTAAAAATTTTCTAACCAAACACCCATCGATAGCCCGTCACCCCCCCTCACCAGTAAATTTTTGATTTTTTTCTAAAGTCAAATTATTGACGTAATATTATCCAAAAGGTTTTTTTCATCGTAAACTAACGGTCCCCAAAAAAAAAATACATTATGGGAAATCCAAATTTTTTTCACGTTCTTACTTAACGCAATGTTAATTACAAGGGCCCCTTTTTAGAAAATTTTTTGTACAAAACAGATACAAAAAATAATTTTTTTTTTCCCCCTCGTCCCCCCCCAAAACGGGGGCTCCCCAAACCCCCTTTCATCCTCCCCCCCCGTACCTCTCCGCCCAAAAAAAAAACCGTCAGGTAAACCAGAAAAACCCACTACGAAAAGATTAACCCCTAAAAAAAAAAACCCCCTTTTACTTGAAAAGCCACCCCCTGGGTCATTAGTCTTAAACCCCCCCCCCTCCTTTTTCCCCCAAAACCCCTTATCTCCCCTGACCGCTAAAATTACCTTGATAATTAAACTCCCCCCCCCTTTTGACCCCCCCCCACTCCCCCCCCAAAAAAAAAACCCCAATACACTCCCCAAAAACCCCCCGCTCATTTTGTCATCCTTTTAAACCCCCATGATCTTACCCTCCCCCCCCCGTCAAGCCCCCCTTTTCGTTTCCCGATCATCCCCAAAACCATGTTCCTATACTCGTCAAAAAAAAGGGCTCCCATTTACTCCCCCCAACCCCCGATTCCTGCTTTACTCCCATACTTTCTTCCCCCCCCGCTCCCCCTCCTTTCCCCCCCCCTGGGTCCCTCAGTCTCCCCCCCCGAAATCCACCAATTTTTAAAAAACCCCCAAAAACCCCCCGGTCTCTATCCCCCCGCCCCTCGTATATCCATCTCAAGCCCTCATCCCAAAAATTTTTTCCCCCCCCCTTTTTTCCCCCAAACCCCCCGCCTATCCTTTCTCCCACCCCGGGGTTTTTTCCCAAAAATATAGGCATCGCTTTTTTCTTTTCCTTGCCCTTTTTTTTGGGGCCCCCCCCCCGAACAATCCCTCCGACATAAAATGCCTTATCTGCCCCCAGTAGGAAACCTATCATTAATTCCCCCCATTTCAATTTTTTCCCCCCTCCCGGGTCAATCCCCCAAAAAACTAGGGTTTCCCCCTTCCCAAACCCGTCCCCCCGCCGGGGGTCAAAACAACTGGGGCCCTTTTTCTGCCTTTTTCCCCCCCACAATCACCCCCAAAAAACCCCGGGATATCCCCCTCCCCCCTTTCCCCCCCCCCATCTGGCCCCCCCGCTCCCGCTCCCACAGTGGGGCCCCCCCGGGGGGCCCCCCGGGGCCGCACCGTACACCGTTTTTCCCAACAAAAAATCAACCTCCTTTCCCCAAAATTTGACCCCCCAACTCCCCCCTTCCCCAACCCAACCCTTTTCCTTTTCCCCCCCAGTGTTTCCCCCCCCCAAAAGTGCCAAAAAAACCCCCCCCAACCCTCTCACATCCTCCCCCCCTCGGGGGGTAAACCAAAACCCCCCTGCCACAGTCTACTTTATCAGCAGTTTTCCCCCCTCCCCCCGTCGGGAAAAAACCCCCCCCCCAACTCGTCCCCCATCTAAAAATAGTTACCCCCCCCCCAGAGGGGTTTTTCCCCCCTGGCCTCCCTTTTTTTTCACCCTTTTTCATAATACCACAAAAATTTTTCCCCCCTATCCACCCTATTTTCCCCCCCCAAAAACCCCTCCAAAAGGGCCCCACCTCCAAAAAACGATTTCGCCCCTTAATTCTCTTCCCCCCGCTGCCCAAAACATTGGGGGGCCCCCCCCCCAAAAATCTTAAAAACCCCCTTTTTCCTTCTCACCACAGTGGTATCGTCCACGTCCATTTTACATTTCCTCCCCCCCCCCTGTATCCCCCTTCCCCAAAACCCCCCTTCCAAAAAAACCTGTAAAAATCTTGCAGGGGAACAATATCTGGGGGAAAAAAGGGATCCCTTTCAAACCCCTATCCATTCGTAAAACCCCCCCCAATTTTTCCCCCCCTGCCACGCGTGCCCCAGGCCCCCCTCTCTACCCCCCTAAAAAACCTCCTCACCAAACCCCTGTTTCCTCATGATTGCTCGCTCCCCCCCTCCACTATCTTTTGCCCCCCTTCCCCGGGGGAAAGGGGGAAAACTCCTCCCCAAATTTTTTAAAAAATCCCTTGGTCGTTCCTTTTCCCCCAAAAAAACCCACCCGGTATCCACCCCGGGGTTTTTCCCTTTCCCCCTTTTTATTCTAAAAAAATTTTTTTTCAATCTGTTTTTAAAACCTTGAAAAATTTTTAATCTGTTCATTTACCCCCGGTCTTAATTATCGCGTGTTCCCCCATTACTCTTCTTAACTAATACTACCCCCCCATGCCCCCCCCTCCCCCTTTTCCCCCTTCTCTTTCCCCCTTCATCAAAGGGCCCCCCCCTTCTTTCAACACATGTCCCCCCAAAAAATTCCCCCCACCATACCTCCCCCCCAGGGGCCCCCCCACCCCATTCCATTCCCCCCTTTTCCCACCTCCCCCTCTGTTATTTCTCCCTCCGGACACAACCTGTCCTTGCCCCCAAAACCCCCCACCACCCCTCCTCTACAATCTCACCTTAAAATCCCCCCCCCCCCCTTTCTCTGAAAAAAACACCTCAAACCAAATCTCTGGGTTCGCCTAAAATCGCCCAAACGTTGACCCCTATTGGCCCCTTCCCCTTTCCCCCCACCCAAATTTTGTCTATTGTCAAAAAAGGGGCCCCTTCTTTTTTTTTGCCCCCCTTTTCATTTAAACCCAAAATACCCCGATGGTCTATCCCCCCCAAAAAACATCACCCCTTAACCCCTTTTACTCTAAAAACATCAAAACCCCTTTTTTAAAAACCCCCGGGGCCCTTTTTTTCAAACCTCGAATCAAATTTTCCTCCCCAAATTTCCCCCTCATAACCCTTGCCCCAACCCCTCAAAATCTTTTGTAGCCCCCTTTCCTCCAGCCCCCTCCTCTAACACCTGATAATTTTCCCCCCCCTTCCTTTTTCCCCCGGGGGTCTCCCCCATTCCCCCAAAAAAAATTTTCCTCCCCCCTTTTTCCCCTTTTTTACCACCCCCCCTTTTTATCCGCCCTACCCATCCCCCGTCAATAATCTACCATTAGTTTAAAAACTCGTACCACCAATCCCCCCTTTCCCCGACTCCCTCGCCAAAAACCCCCCCATGATCCAGGTCCGTAAAAAATCTGCACCCTCCCTAAAACCACCCCCCCGGGCCCCCAATTTTATCCCACCCCAAAAAAGGCCCCATACCCCCTTCCCCCAACAAAATACTCCACAAAACCCCCCCTCCCCTCGCCCCCAAAACCTGCCTTTTCAATAAACCCCCCAAAACCCCCCCCAACTCACAACCCCCCCCCCAGGTTCCACACCCCTTTTTTCCCCAATTCCTTTTAAAAAACCCCCCAAAAAATTTTTTCCACCCCCGGGCCCGGCCCCCCTGCCCCCAAAAGTAATCTTTTAAAAAAACAATTTTCACTCTTAGAAGCCTCCCCCCTATAAACCCCTCAAAAAAACCTTCCCCCCCAAAAACCCCCTCCACCCTTCCCCTGCCCCCCCCCTCTCCTCCCGGCCAAAAAAAAAGGGGCGACGTGCTAATAACCACTGCCCCCCCCTTTTAATTTCCACGAAGACCCTGCTACGCCCCCCTTTTCCCTGGGCCTAATTCCGTCCACATCTATTTGTGTTTCCCGTAGGAACCCCCCTTGCCACCTTTCCGTCTCAAAGTTCCCTCTCCCCGTCGCGACCTCTCCCCCCAACCCATTAACATTAATATTTAAAACCCTTTTGGGTATAAATGGTGGGTTTACCTTTTGACCTCTGCCTGACTGTGACATTATCCTTCCTTTTCCACCCCCCCTTCCCCTTTTTTGCCCCTGGGCACCTTTACCATCATCTCTTGCACTCCCCCCCTCCTTTTTCCCCCTTACTTTAGAAAAACCCCCCTGACCCCCCGGGCCCCGGGGGCAAAAATTTCATGATCTTCGACCGTGCCAGATCGCTTCCCGACCCGCTCCCCCCCCTTTAAATCCCCCCTTTTTTAAATCTGATGCACCTCCCATTAAGGCCCCCAAGGGCCCCCCAAAAAGCTACCTCCCCCACTCTCCCGCCCCCAGTCCCCCAAAATCGTGCCTCCCCCCCCAAATCCCCCTCCCCAACTGAAAAACCCGTAATGGATCATCCGGTTTAAACACACTTCCCCCAGGGCTCATGCCTTCCTCTATCCGGTCTTCCTCCCGCCCCCCTTTTTTTTTCCCTCTCTCTCCAAAGTAGGCTCTGGTGGGCGGTTCTGCCACCCCCCCCATTTTTTTCACCCGCTCCTGGTCCTTTGCTGTCCCCCAAAACCCCGGGGCCCCCCCCCCCTAAAAAATTTTTCCCTGTGGTTCTGTCGGGATCTTGCGTTCCCCGGTTGGTTTTGGCCCCCCCCCTAAAAAATCCGCCTCTTTTATCAAAAAAATTTCCCCCAAAATCCCCGTCCTCCTTTGTCCCGGGGGGTCCGTACCTTGCACGAAACTTCCGGGGCCCCCAAAGATGTAAGATGGGGGAAAAAGGGTCCGTAAGGCTCTTTAAGGTGAAAGATCCCTGGAAGACCCCCCGGGTCCCCCACTTTCCCCGTTGCCAGATGTACTGCCCCCTACTCGCTGAAGAAAGTCCCACTCCATTTGATCCGCCTCAAAGGGCGTTCTTTCCCCTTTTCCCATGGGGAGGTGCGGGCATTTTTTCCCCCGGGAATGTCGCTTGACCGTGTAGACGTTGCCCCAAGTGTGGGGTCTCCCCTGTCTCATATCTTCGCCGTTAAAATTTAAAACCCCGTTTGCCTTTGGTCCCCCATCGGGGTTTCCCCCCATTCTGTTGTATATATCACGAAGAAGGGGAGGTATTCTTGCCGCCACGGGGGGGGTTTGGGTTACTCCTGTCCATGTCTTGCGGACTGTGTTGATGCGGCGATCTGCCCCCCCCGCCTGAGGGGGAAAAAAAAGGTTTTTCCCCGTCTCCCCGGGGAGGGGCCCCGAGTAGCACCCTTCTCTAGAGGCTGGGGGGGGGAATGTTGGCCCCCATTTGGGGTATGGAGTGCAAGATGAGGGTTAAAAATTTGGGGTTTCTGATTGGGTTTAAAACCCCTTTGGGTTTTGTGATTCCCCCCAACTTTTGGGGAAAAAGGGGGGAAAAAGGGGGAATAATACTTTATCCGGATTTTTTTTTAGCATATACAAGTTTCTAGCATCTTAGTAAGTTTTAGTTAAAAAAAAAAATTCCATAGGTGAGGCTGAAAAATACTATATAACTTTTTTTCCCCCTTTGGGACAGTTTATAGTTTCCCCCAAAAACAAAAATATCACTGTGATCTTTTAAAACATTGTTAATTAAATATCTGCCTTCACTACCCCCAAAAAATAGAAAAATCTCTTTATCGTGCAAACTAAACAGGTATAAAATGACCTAAGATTTTTTTTTCCCCCTTTTCTCTTTTTATACAGAAGATTATTTTTAAATTTTAATCAAATGGGGAAACGCAAAACCCCCGGGGGGGTTTTACAGTTTTTTCCCCGGTTATTGGGGGGTGGGGGGGAATGGGTTGTAAAGTGAGATGGATGATTAGTAGGGTTGGAGTGCAGCGGGATGGTGGATAGTGCAGGGATAGGGGGGGGCGGGTAAGGTAAAGGGACTGAGGAGGTGCTAGGGGGATAATTTTCCCCAAATTTTTATTATAATCAAATAAAAAGCGCTAAACCACGGGGTTCCCCTTATTATTATTATAATCAAATAGAAGCACTAAACCACGGGGGGTTTTACGGGGCTGCAGGTTATTGTAGGATGGGGGGGAAAATGGGCTGTAAGAGGGAGATGGATGATTAGTAGGGTATGGATAGTGGGGGGGAAAAAAGGGGGGAACAAGAGATCGGGGGAGAAGGGACTGAGGGGGGTGTAGGGGGATAATCTTCAAAAATTAGTGTAGTAAGTCAGTTTCTGTAAAAAAAGTCAATGGGGAGAGCGGGATTAAAGGGGGGGTCCATCGAAGAAGGGGGAAAGAAAGGGCCGGGGCAAGAGCTTTGGGAGGTAAATTCTGCGTTTTCGTTGATAAGTCAGCCCCGGGGATATGCAACGGGAAGGGGGAAACCCCTGACTGCCCCCAGAAAAGGGGGGGGGAGCCTCCCAAGATACCCGTGAGTAAGACGAGTGTGGCCGATGCAAGACGGGAGAGAGTAGTCTCCCCCCCCTGGGGTTGGTGACGAAGAAGGCCAGAAACCTATAACCGTTTAATAGAATGAAGTTTGTTATTGAGTCCCCGGGCCCCGTTGTTGCCCAAAAGGGGGCGAAGGGGAGAAAGCCCGGGAAAAAAGGGTCCCAACCGACCCCAGATGACTTTAAAATCAGGAATGGGATGGAGGGAATAAGGAAAAGAAATGGTCCCAGAAAGGGCGAGAAGCCCCCTAGGTAGTTGGGGTTTTGCGGGGGAGGAATAGAACAGGCCCCGGGGGGAGGAACCCCAAAGGGGGGAAAAGGGAAAAAGGGGGGAAACCCCTGAACATATAAAGGCGGAAAAAAAGGAAGAAAAAGGAATTAAGAAAAAGAAAAGGAAGAATAAACGGGGGAAACAAAAACCCGGGTCTCAATCTGTGACAATCCATCCCGGGAAAAGGGTTGCGGGGGTCATGAGAGCGACATAATAGCAATGCAAGTGCATCCGACGATCGGACAAGGATGGAATGTTGATTCTACATAGAGGCCCCCCAACCGGGGGAAAAACGAAAAAACCAAAGGGATGGGGCAATCCCTTTTGGGGATGGATGGGGTTAAGGCTGGAAAGAGTGGCAGGGAGGCCGCCTAATATATCTGGTCACCATAATCGAGTTTGATAAAATTAGGGGTGAATGCGGGGAAGGAGAGTTCTAGATCAAACCTTCCCTATGAAAGATGTGCTAGGGTTTTAAGGAGGTTCAGCCAGCTATGACAAGTTGCCTTAGAGAGGTAATGTGGGCTTTCCGGGGCAATCGATGGTCAAACGGGGGGGCCGAGAAACCGACTATCACATTCTGGGATACGGGGCCCAAGGTACATTATTATTATAAAACAAATAAAAGGGCCTATAGGTACAATGGATGACAAGAGACCAGAACGGCTAGTAAACCCCAATTTGTTTAGTTTTGCCAATAAATTTTTTAAACCCCCTTAGTGGTGGCCCAAACAGAAACCTGGTTGATGGCTCGGGGGGGAAACGGGAAAGAGGTGACAGTCAGCATCTCCCCGTATAGCAAAGTCATCCACTAAAGTGATGACCAAATATTTTATGGGAGGGGCAGATCCAGGGTTATTTATAGCAAGGAGAGTGTTTTGCTCAGAACCCCTCCCTTTGGGAAAAAACCCTTTTTTTTGGATGAACTCTGGGAAAAGGGATTAAACCCCGGGCACAGAAATGTCTTTCAGTTAAGAAGGCCCTAAGGAAAAAAGGTAGATTGCCTGGGAAACCAAGGAGTGGGCCCGGGCAGATATTATCCTTTTCCCAAATTGTGTCATAAGCCTTTTCAAGGTCAAAAAAACGGAAACCGAGGGGGATATTGGCAAAAGGGATTCGAATATCATTTTCCAAGCCGGGAAGGGGGGCAAAACGAACGGCCCTTTACAAACCCTATTGACTAGTGGAGAACTCTGTGCATCTCTAAATCCCCAAACAAAGTCTATTTACTAGGCGTTTATCCCCCTTCCCAAAATGGGTTGAGTGTTTGGGGCGGTTGTAGGAGGTATTTATGTCCCGTAGTACCCGGTTTGAGAAAAGGGAGAACAATACAGGGCTTCCACAGCGGGAATAACTCCTTGTGACCATTTAAGGAAATTTAAAAAGTCGTAAGAGGACAGCAGCAAACTGATGTAAATGCTGTAGCTATGAATATGTATGCCCTGGCCCAGCTGCCGATGATGACAAGCGGAGAGTGTTGCCTCCCGGGTTTTTGAAGGGTAAAAGGCAATTATAAGATTCTTCTCTGAGAGAAAAAAAAATCAAGGGCTTTAACACGCTGGAGACTTAGGAAAAAAAAAGGGAAAGAGGGTATAGATGGAGCCCTGAAAAAAGCAGACCAGATGATTACCAATTTCAGTGGCAACGGCAAGAGGGTGTGCTATATCACACCGGGAACCCGAAGAACAGGAGCCGGGTCGGGAGGGGTTTTTCACTCAACCGGCCCTTTCCGGGCCCGCACCCGAGGAAGCTGAAGTGATGGTGGAAATGTAATTCCACCCGCAAATCGTTTAGCGCGCGTAGACACAGCAGCAATTTTTTTCCCTCTTAAAATCAAAGAGTCTCTCTTTGGGTTTTGTTATAAAAGGTACCTGC
>WNWK01020984.1:0-34827 GCA_009830355.1 Cherax destructor | reverse complement strand
GATCTCTCATGTAATGCGTGTGTGCCTAGAATATCTTTATTATTATTGCTGGTTCATATTACCAAGAGATTTAGTTGTAATTGCTGTAGGTATATCACTTTTTGTATGCTATTCGACCTCTTAGGGGTTCTCTATGTTTTGTTTAGTTATGGTATTTTCTGTGTTTTTATTATATATGTTTGTATAATATATTATATATGCTTGCTGTAATTTTTATATATATTGCATATGTGTCAAACCTATGTCCACCGGGTGCCCTTTATGTTAATTTTAAGTTTCCTTAGTCATTCCTCCGTGGCTCTGTTCCGGGTGTATTAGACTTGTGAATGTAAATAAACGGGGGGTGGGGGTTTTGCTTTGCAGTACTTTTTAGGATCCGTTATCACTGTTTCAGTTTGTTACTTTCATTAGGAGGGCAGTTGATCCTTGTTATTATGAGACGAGTTCTGTAAATATTGCTTCACTTGATTTAGTGTGAAATGTGCTACTTAATATGGTGATAATATGTGCCTTAAATATATTGTAAACGCGATTTTGTCAGTATACAATGTTTTTGTATGTTGGAGCCTTGCAGTTATGGTTTGGATGTATGAAATGCTTTCCCGGGGTATTTCTCCCATTTTGATGTCTCATAGAGTTTGTTTTGTAAAGGAAATTATGTACATAACAGTGTGTATACTTGATTTAAATTAAGTTTTTTTTTTTTTAGTTTTAGGGGTCCTTATTGGGTGGGTTCAGGTTTTTCATAATGCCTATTGTCTTCACACTATAGGTCTTTTCAATTATATAAGTTTTTCTATGTCGAGTACAAGAGTACCTTATTTTAGGTATGTGTACTTACTCTGTTGGAAAATTGTAGTTTTTGTTTTACTGTTACTTGATAATAAATTGTTTCTCATGTGATGTAATTCTGGATTTTAAATAAAATATAAAAGCAAAATTACACTTACTGAACTTCCAGATATCACTTTGATTTAACTTCCACCTGTGCTCTTGTATGCTCATTCCCACCTCTTGAACAGTCTTTCCCTATCCACTCAGACATTTATTCATAGTAATGTGTATATTGTTTCCATACTTACCCTTGTTCTTCTGTTCTGTAATGTTGCCAAGTTCAGTTAATTTAGCCTATCCTCTTAACCTATTCATCTTAGCTCTGGAACAAGTTTGGTTTCACACTTCGTTGTTCTGGTTGAAGTTGTTAAATATGCAGATAAGTGATGATTCCAGGATTCTTCGATATTGAGTGTTGTCTTCTCTGGCGATGAGTCTTGCGTTTCTGTAGTTGATTAAATGGTTGTGTGAATTTCGGTGTTGAACACAGGCATTCCTGTGTTCTTACGATTCTTAATATTCTTTTGTAGGAGTAAAACCCAAGCTGGAACTTCTAGACTTTCCTAACTCATTATTGAGATTCTTCAAAGCTACTCCAAGAAATGCAAACGATGTTATTCTTTTGATTTCTGCCTCTGGTTATATTTTAAACACTACGCTCTTTCTACTTTAATAAAACTTGCAACATTTGTCCTCCTGAATCAATGCTTTCATTGTTGTACACTTGTCACTTCTTCAAAATACTTGTCCCTTCTTCAGTCTTCATACCCAGGCAGTTGCTGGTAGTATGAATTCAGGTAGTCACTTGTTTGACCAATATTGCCGTTTGTTCGGGTTCATCTGTAGCCATTCTATATTATTATCGCTTTTCTTAATAATTTATATCTTCTACAAACATGGGAACACTTAACTGTATTTCTTCTAGTAGGTTATGCACATATACCAGAAGCAAGAGAGATTCTAACCCATATTTCTGTAAAACCCCACATATTATGATTTTCCTTCTTGTTATTACTTCTTGGACACTCATTTTTTCTCTACTTCCTATTATAAACTCTTGGATCCTCTGTAACCTATTTTTTCGTTATTGCCAGGCACTCTAAAAGATTTTGTACCATTTTTGTGCTCAATTTCTTCGGTTGTCACCCAAGTTCATCAGAAATAGGTATATACTTGATATGTTGGATCAGAAAGTTCATCACTTATACTTCCATAAGTTTTACTGGTTGTGTCGGATCGGTCATGGGGTTTCCAGTTTTCCCAGTCAGTCACCTTGTGGTTGGAATCTTCTAGTTCTGTACTAGTCCTTAAGCTCTTTCTTTCCCTCAAAATCACTGCTTCAATATGTGAATCATTGCCCAGATAGTGTGATCATACTGCTCCCTCACTCCTCTGTTGCTTGTTGGTGGAGTACATGTAGGTAGTGTGTAAGGGGCAGAGAGGAGACTAGTACGTTTTTCCTGAGTGAGGAAGAGACAGTGAGAAACAGGGTGTTTTAAAAGTGAGGAACTATCAGAGTAATCGAAAGCTCCAATTCCTCGGATCAAGATACAACACACCTTTCTCCCATACCGCCCATGACCAACTCCTTGGAGCAAGAACCTCTCAGCCCCTACAACCAATTCTTCCCCACCTTCTCTTTCTCTCAACACTCTTTCCCCACTGTCCAACTGCCTCCCAGCATACATTAGGGGGACTACCAACAGTCCCCTGGCTGTCTTCAAGCAGGCACTGGACAGGCACCTAAAGTCAGTACCTGACCAGCCGGGCTGCGGTTCGTACGTCGGCTTGCGTGTGGCCAACAGTAACAGCCAGGTTGATCAGACCGAGCCGCAGGGTCGTTGACCCCCGGAACCCTCTCCAGGTAAACACAAGACAATGTTACAACTTAGATCAAGACAAAACTCCAGCCTCCATTCCCAGCACCCAAGATCATGTTCCATCTCCTCGGATCAACATTAGCCATTATTCCTTCCCAAATACGAAGACCACTCACTACCCTAATCACATCCCCTGCTCCAGTTCCTTACAACAAGATCCCTCTCCACCTACCCACCTCCCTCTCCTGCCCTTCCCTCTGTGGTGCGCCAGACATGTCAAGAGGTTGGTTTTACTCACAGCTTCAAAGTCACCCTTATATTCCCTTTATAATATTTAAAGTAATTCATAAAATTTTGCCCACACAACATAGGAGACTTCAATACTTCTCAAGTTCGAGGTACAGGTAAAAACATGGTAAATAAAATTATCAGCAAGACACTATAATAAGCTTTTTATTTTGTAAAAAAACAAGGCATAGGTGAACAAAGTATATACAATACATACTATAATATACAGAATTTTATTAGAAAAATATTCAGTATCAAGTTAAGTATTGGCCTCCACTCCACAACAACAGATATTAATGCCAGCAAACAAAACCCCCTCACATTCCATCAATATAACGACATTTATCTATACAAACATACAGGGTCTAAAGCCTTCAACATACAACAAAATACCTTACATCAAGGGACTGCTCACGGAGTCAAATGCAATGTTAGCGGCTTTCACAGAGACCCACACAAAAGATTAATTTGACACGAAATATGGATCCCAGGTTATAACCTATTCAGATGCGACAGACTAAACAGACAACAAGGGGGGAATGACCTGTACGTTACAGAGTCGGGAGTCGGTCATTTGCTCAGAACTAAAAAACACCTCAAATAATGTAGTTGAAGTTTTGGCAGTAAAGATCGAAAACCAAAACCTTGTTATTAAGGTTGTATAGAAGCCTTCGGATACTATGGGATTTCAACTTGAGACACCTAAAATGGAGGAGTGTAGCAAATAATGTTTAAGCAGAGATCACCTCAGGAGGCAACTCAGATGAAAACTCACAAATACACGAACTATTAAATCTCTGTACCAAATTCACCATAAAACCAGCAAATAATAGAGCCTACAAGGCTAAAAAATACACTAGACATCATCTTCACAACGCCGATCTGATACGTAATATAACCGTATCAAAATCAATACACTCAGATCAAAACATAATAAAGGTACAGACAAGTATGTGCAGGGCTCCTGACCAGCAAAATGTGATCAGTTATGAGGGTTCCTTCACAAAATTCAACTTCAATAGCAAAAACATACACTGGGAACAGGTCAATCATGTCCTAAATGAAACAAGCTGGGTAGATATCTTAAACAATACAGATTCGAACCTTTGCATAGAAAAAAATAACTCTTTGGCACTTGAGTTCTGCTCAAGACACATTCAATTAAGAAAAAAGAAAGAGAAGGTGTAAACTAGAGAGAGACGCTCCCTATACAGACGAAGGTGAAGAATCACAGAGCTGCTGAGAGGTACCAATATATCTGTATAACGAAGGGGGGCACTGTTCAGAGAAATAGCAAATATCGAACTTAAGCTTAAGGATTCTTAGAGGAGACAAGAATAACAAGGAAGAACTAAAGGCCATAAAGGAAAATGAAAAAAAAAAATGCTTCTCTTATACCAAATCTAAGAGTAAAACAACATCCAGTATTGGGCCCCTGCTTAGGCGAGATGGGACCTATACAGATGACAGCAAAGAAATGACTGAGATACTAAAATCCCAATATGACTCAGTTTTCAGTGAGCCTTTTACCAGACTAAGGGTCGACATTCTAAATGAATTCTTTATGACTGAGACCCAAACTTTTGTCATTTAAAAAATTCACTGATATTATCCTAACTAAACGAGACTTTGAAAAGGCAATAAATGACATGCCCATGCACTCTGCCCAAGGCTCATGGAACTCCGTGTTCATCAAGAAGTGTAAGAAGCCCCTGTCCAGTGCCTTCATCATTCCATGGAGAGGGAGCATGGACACAGGGGTCATCCCACACTCGCTAAAAACAACAGACATAGCCCCTCTCTACAAAGGTGGCAGTAAAGCAATTACAAAGAACTACAGACCATCGATTGCACTTTCGAAAGGGTTCTAAGAAGCTACTAGACCACTGTGACAAGGTCCAGGATGCTATAGAGGATAAACAAAATGCAGATGTAGAATACACAGACTTTGCGAAAGCCTTCGACAAGTGCGACCACAGTGTAATAGAGCACAATGTGCAGGATAAAGGAATAACAGGAAAAATTGGTAGATGGATCTATAACTTCCTAACAAATAGAACACAAAGAGAGAAATAGTAAACAGAGTAATGTCTGAGGCAGCTACGGTGAAAAGCTCTGTTCCACAAGGCACAGTACTCGCTCCCATCCCATTCTTTATCCTCATATCTGACAAAGTCAGAGATGTAAGCCACAGCTCCGTGTCTTCCTTTGCAGATGACATCCGAATTGACATGAAAGTGTCCTCCATCGAAGACACCGCAGGACTCCAAGCGGACATCAACCAAATCCTCAAATGGGCCACTCAAAATAATATGAAGTTCAATGAAGAGAAATTTCAGCTACTCATATATGGAAAACTTAAAGGAATTAAAACTGTATTATGCATAACAACAAATTCTAACCATACAATAGAGCGAAAAAGTAATGTGAAGGACCTGGAAGTGATAATATCAGAAGATCTCACCTTCAAAGACCACAACAATGTATCTACCACATGTGCTAGAAAAATGATAGGATAGATAATGAGAATGATCAAAACTAGGGACGCCAATCCCAGGATGAATCTCTTCCAATCGCTTGTTCTCCCAGGGCTTGAATACTGCTGTACACTAACTGCCTCCTTCAAGGCAAGCGAAATTGCTGACCTGGAGAGTGTACAGAAAACTTCTATGACACACATAAGTAGGATAAAGCTAAATTACTGGGAACAGTTGAAGTACCTTGATATGTATTCCTTGGAACGCAGGCGAGAAAGATGCATGATAATATACACTTGGAAAATCCTAATGAGATTGGTAACAAACTTGGACACGAAAATCACTACCGATGAAAGCAAGAGATTCGGCAGGAGATGCAACATTTCCCCAATGAAAAGAAGGAGCGCCACGAGTACACTGAGAGACAACACAATAAGTGTCAGGGGTCCAAGACTGTTCAACTGCCTCCCAGCATATGTAAGGGGGGATTACCATTAGACCCATGGCTGTCTTCAAGAAGACGCTGGACAGGAACCTAAAGTCAGTACTTGACCAACCGGGCTAGTCTGGACTGTTTGTGTGTGGCCAGAAGTAACAGCCTGGTTGATCAGACCCTCATTCACCACGAGGCCTGATCTCAGACCGAAACCGTCTCCAGGTATACATCAGGTGGGTGAATGCTATCAACAAATTTTCTTGAGAATAAGACAAAGTTTTGGAGTGAGATTATTAAGTTGAGAAAGCCTAGGAAACAAATAGATTTAACAGCTAAAAAGAGGAGAGGAGAGTTAATAGATGGAGATTAAAGGTATCTGGAAAATGAAGGAAATATTTTGAGGAACTGTTAAATGTTTATTAAAATAAGAAACCTGTTATATCGTGCACTGAGCAGTGAGATATAACATCTTGTATGAGTGAGGAAGAGCCAGCTGTGAGTGTGGAGAAAGTGCGTGAAGCAGTGAGCAGAATGAAAAGGGGTAAAGCAGCTGGGATTGATGGGATAAAGATAGAAATGTTAAAAGCAGGTGAAGATATAGTTTTGGAGTGGTTGGTATTTTTACTTAATATATGTATGGAAGAGGGTAAGGTACCTAGGGATTGGCAGTGAGCATGCATAGTTCCTTTGTATAAAGGGAAAGGGGATAAAAGAGAGTGTAAAATATATAGGGGAATAAGTCTGTTGAGTATAGCTGGTAGTAAAGTGTATGGAAGAGTTATTATTGAAAGAATTAAGAGTAAGACGGAGAGCAAGGTAAGCAGATGAACAAGGAGGCTTCAAGAAAGATAGAGGGTGAGTAGACCAAGTGTTTACGGTGAAACATATAAGTGAACGATATTTTGATAAGGGTAAAGAAGTTTTTGTGACGTTTTCGGATTTGAAAAAAAAAACGTATGATAGAGTGAATAGGAGGGCAATGTGGCAGATGTTGCAAATGTATGGAATAGGAGATAGGTTATTGAAAGCGGTGAAGATTTTTACAAGGATAGTGAGGCCCAGGTTAGAGTGCGTAGTAGAGAGGGAGATTATTTCTCAGTAAACGTAGGCCTTAGACAGGGATGTGCAGAAACATGGAGGACTAAGATGTTAGAGGTGGTACTGGAAACTTTATGCATCAACACGTTAAGGACACTACCAGAGAGAGAGGAGAGGACGATCCAGCAAGACTGAATCTTATATTCACCTTGAGTAGCTCAGACATTGAGGACATCACATATGAAAGGGCCCTCGGAGCTTATGATCATGTAGTCCTGTGCTTCAAATTCATTGAGTTACACATGGAGAGGGGTACTGGTAGGCAGGACAAATGAAGCGAAACTACAAAGGAAGGGACTCCACAGGCATGAGGAACGTCCTGCATGATGTTCAATGGGAAAGAGAATCAGCAGAAAAATCTGTAAATTATATGATGGAATATGTGACAACAATATGCAAGGAAGTGGAGGAGAGGTTCTTACCAAAGGTGTAACAAGAACAATGAGAATGCCCACCTTGGTTCACCCAAAGGTGTAAAGGGGCCAAAAGTACGCTAGAGAATGGAAGAAGTATAGAAAGCAAAGGACCCAGGAAAATAAGAAGGATAGTCGAAAAGCCAGAAATGAATATGCACAGATAAGGAGGGAGGCTCAGCGGCAGTCCGAAAATGACATGGAAGCGAAAGCCAAGTCGCACTCGAAGCTGTTGTACAGTCACATCAGGCGGAAAACAACTGTTAAGAGAAAGTAATCAGGCTAAGGAAGGAAAGAGGGAAGATCACATGAAATGGTCGTGAAATGTGAGAAGAGCTCAACCAGAGATTTAAAGAAGTATTTACAGCAGAGACAGAAAGGACTCCAGAAAGCCGAAGTGGTGGGCTTCAAATCAAGTGCTGGACACAATACACATAACCGAGGAGGAGGTGAAGAGACAATTATGTGAACTAGATACCTCAAAGGCGATGGGGCCAGACACTATCTCTCTGTAGGTCCTCAGAGAGGAAGCGGAGGCACTCTATGTACCCCTAACAACAATCTTCAACACTTTATCGAAACAGGATGACTACATGAGGTGTGGAAGACAGAAAATGTAGTCCTAGTTTTTAAGAAAGCCAACAGGCATGCAGCATTAACCTACCGACCGGTGTAACTGAAGTGTATAGTATGCAAAGTTATGGAGAAGATTATCAGGAGAAGAGTGGTGGAACACCTAGAAAAGAATGAGCTTATTCTCAACAACCAGCACGGTATCAGGGAAGGGAAATCCTCTGTCACAAACTTATTGGAGATCTATGACAAGGTGATGCCAGTAAGGCTAGAGAGAGAGGGGTGGGTAGACTGTGTTTTCTTGGACTGTAAGAAGGCTTTTGACACAGTTCCACACAAGAGATTAGTGCATAAGCTGGAGGACCAGGCAGGTATAACAGGGAAGGCACTGCAATTTATCAGAGAATACCTGATAGGGAGGGAACAACGAGTCATGGTACGTGACGAGGTGTCAGAGTAGGTGCCTGTGATGTTTCTTGTATATGTAAATGAAATGACGGAAGTGATAGACTCAGAAGTGTCCCTGTTTGCAGAAGATGTGAAGCTAACGAGAAGAACTCAAATGGATGAGGACCAGCCAGGACTACAAATTGATCTGGACAGGTTGCAATTCTGGTCCAGCAACTGACTCCTGGAGTTTAATCCCACCAAGTTTAGAGTCATGAAGTTCTAGGAAGGGCAAATAAGAAAGCGGACAGAGTACAGTTTAGGGGGCTAAAGACTGCAAACCTTACTCATGGAAAAGGATCTGGGGGTAAGTATAATACCGAGCATATCTTCTGTAGCACACATAAACTAAATAACTGCTGCAGCATTTGGGCGATTAGCAAACCTAAGAAAATCGTTTTGGCACCTCACTAAGGAATCATTCACGACTCTGTACACAGTGTCAAACATTTCAAGAAATTTTAGAAAGTGTGGAGGTTTGCAACACAACTAGTCCCGGAGCCAAGGGCATGTCCTACGAGGAGAGGTTAAGGGAAATCGACCTGACGACACTGGAGGAAAGAAGGGAGAAGAGGTGGGACACATGATAACATAAAATATTGAGAGAAATTAACAAGGTGGACGGAGACAGGATGTTCCACAGATGGAACACAGCAACAAGGGATGACAATTGAAAGTTGAGGACACAGGGATGTTAGGAAGTATTTCTTCCCTCATAGAGTTATCAGGAAGTGGAAAAGTCTGAAGAGTGACGTAGTGGAGGCAGGATCCATTCATAGTTTCATGAAGAGGTTCGACAAAGGTCAGGGAGCAGGGAGAGACTGGTCCTAATAGCGAACAAAGAGAAGGGTCCAGGAGCTGTGATTTGACCTCTGCAACCACAATTAGGTGAGTACACACACATTTATATATGTGTACCATGCTAAGGCATGGTAGGACGTGTAGTGGGCTAGTTGAGGGATTCTCAAGGATAGCTCCTGATCAAAGAGGCTGACCAGGTCAACAATGAACGGTACTCAGTGTGAATACTTTGGGAAGATTCCAGTGTAGCGAGAAGACATGTTGTGCAGTTTGTGCGAAGGTTGATGAGCAGGGAAGATGGCCAATGTAGGTGCACAATGTGAACGATAAGACGTACAGTGTGTGGGAGCCGCCCAAAATTATCGTATATGCAAACCTCAAAAAGCCTTCATAAACACTTCTACCTCCTGCACTATGCACAATGCTTCCAGTTAAATATGAAACTAATACGTGTCGCTGCATGGAATAATTGGAAGCATATGTTGTGGAAAACAAGCTGGTATTGAGAGTAACGAGTGAGTGAATAGTGAGTGCAGCCTCACTCATGCCACGGAAGGAGGAAGAGGGAAGAGTCACGGATTGTAGATCAAGATTAGGGAACACACTGAATTTAAGCAGTACACATACGCACATCTTTCATGATGTGCATGGGAAGCAAATAATGTTGTGTTTGTTGTAAGTAGAACAGTGTGAACAATATAAATTGTGCAAGTCCGTTTGTATGAATTTACGTCAAGTGTATAGTGACTGCCCGTGCCTTGCCTCATTCCACTCCCTCTCCCCCATCCAACTCCCTGCGACAAACCTACTGTAAAGGGCAGTTTTTCCCTCCCAGCCCCTCAAGCCCCACCAGGCCACGACAGTGAAGTTCACTACCCTCCACACACCAAAACCTTTCCACATCCTTGGACCACCCACCATGTCGTACCCTACTCTTACAGTCTAGCTAGCTGGATGGATGCCATTCTGGAGGAAGCCAGCAGCCAGGGAAATTGCACGGTTGGCAATGCTAGGAGAGGCAAGTGTCAATAGTATTTACAGTTTCGTGACCTCAACACAAAGGTTTCCTCTGCAAACATGGGAGTTACCCTGGTTCAGGATGTCCTCCCGTGAAAAGTGATGACCCACAGCCACTTCAAGCACCTGAACACACTCCAACAGACCTCGTCTCCTCAGATAACATCTTAGAAAAAATTAAAGCAACAGGTACAAGGACCCTCCCACTTATTCCCAAAGCAGCCCGTCACATGCAGCTGGGAAACTCACAGACCTCTTGAAAAAAGTAAACGATGGTTCAACTATCCTAAATGCTCTACTAACCATCAAGGCATGGCACAACTTGCTACTTTTTGGCAATGTCTTCTTAGCTGTATCGGAAAGAAGGGGCAAAAGGCTGGACTTGGGGCGACGGGGGGGTTATTGAGGACTTGGGGCGACGGGTGTGTTGTGAAGTGCTAAGGGAGGTGTTGTGAAGTGCTAAGGGAGGTGTTGTGAAGTGCTAAGGGAGGTGTTGTGAAGTGCTAAGGGAGGTGTTGTGAAGTGCTAAGGGAGGTGTTCCAGAGCGGATAACTTCATTTGCCTTCCCTATCAATACAAAAATGGGAGAGGCAGACCCCCTACTAATTCCACTGACAGTGAAAAAATCAGAGTCCAGGTGAAGAGAGCAACACAGTGGGGGCAATGAAGAAACATTTTCTCCCAGGGATACTGACACTGCTCAGGCACTTAGAGAAAACCTCCCTTCCAGAAAAACCAGGGGCACCAACAGTTCTAACACCTCTGTCTTCACTGTGGTACCACTGTTTGTGCAAGACTCTGACATTTACAAAGCAATTATGTCATTCCCGTCCGGCTCTGCTGGGGGCTACACTGGAATAAGGCCACAGCAGTTAAAAGAAATGCTTAATCCAGTTTTTGGGGAGATTGCAGATACACTGCTTTCAGAGATCATAAGGTTCAGTAACAACTCCTTGGCTGGTCTGATTCCTGACAAAATTAAACCTTTCTTTTTTCGGTGCATCACTTTGTGCCCTTAAAAAGGATGGACGAATTAGGCCAATTGCGGCGGGCAACACTTTTCACGGACTCATTTCCAAAACTGATGTCCACAGTATTCGCACAGATGTGGACATGATTCTTCAACCAAATCAGCTTGGCTTTGGGGGTCTCTCCAGGAAGTGAAGCAGTGGTTCACGACACAAGGTTGTGTATTAACAACCTTCCTGAAGACAACGCAGTGGTAAAATTAGATTTCAAGAATGCATTTGGTAAGGTAAGTATGTAATGGTGTGTTGTAAAAAATAACTGTTGTGATGGTGTGTTGTAAAGGATCTACATGATTGCATATTGTAAAGGATCTTCGTGATGTGAAGGATGTGTGTGACAGAGTGTTGTAAAGAATGTTTGTAATGATATATTGTAGAGGATATTGTAAAGGATGTGTTTGATAACGTGTTGTAACGGATCTGTATAATGGCATGTTGTAAAGATTCGGTGTTATGGAGTGATGTAAATGATCTATGTAAAGTATCTGTGTTATGGGGTATACCTGGAGAGGGTTTTGGGGGTCAACATCCCCGCTGTCCGGTCTGTTATTATGAATACAGGTGTAATCTAGTGGCCTGCACACCTGGCCACTCCACGATAACCACGGTACGAAGGAGCAAAAAGGCAGGTATGTACAATATATACACCAGATGTGTACAAGGCAAGTGGAACCAAAAGACACGGTGAGAACTGTTGTGACCAGCCTGGAAGGTAAGTCTACCAAAGTTGATTCCCGAGTGTCCCACATCGCTTCACGACTTTGGTGGGCTTCCTTGTCATTGCCTGGGTGAACCAAATTACTAGCATACCGATGTGGCCCCTACTCGGTATATCCTTATCAACTGGTTCGCTGGTCGGGAGGCATACCTTTATAGCCACAGGTGTGTTGTGAAGGATGTGTGTGATGGCAAGTAATGTAAATGATGAATAAAGGATTTATGTGATGATGAGTTATGACTGATCTGTATGATGGTGAATGAAGATTGATCTGTGTGATGGTGAATTAATATTGATCTGTGTGATGGTGAATTAATATTGATCTGTGTGATGGTGACTTGTGAAAGATATGTGTGACGGTTTAGTGTAAAGAATATTATTATAGAAACTGAGGGAAGTGGTATAGTAACTGTGGATGTTAGTTTGGTTAGTATTAATAAACGTTAACGCATATTCTCATTATTTTTACATTTTTAATAGAGCGTGTGGATATCAGTGCTTTCAGTTTTTTTTTTAATTAAAGGCATCTTACCTATAACTGAATATGAAGCTGCAGAATATTCAGTTTAACGAAACATTTAGAGAAATAAAGGATGTTAAGTGATTCGATTCAAGAGTCGTTAAATAACTAGAAAAAATGATCTAAGAAGAAAGACTAATGGAATAAAATTTTAAAACGATCTAAGAGACAAAAAACAAACAATTACGACATGAATACGATGAACAAGATATTGAGAGATCAAGATATTGATAGATCAAGATATTGAGAGATCAAGATATTGAGAGATCAAGATATTGAGAGATCAAGATATTGAGAGGTCAAGATATTGAGAGGTCAAGATATTGAGAGATCAAGATATTGAGAGATCAAGATATTGAGAGATCAAGATATTGAGAGGTCAAGATATTGAGAGGTCAAGATATTGAGAGATCAAGATATTGAGAGATCAAGATATTGAGAGGTCAAGATATTGAGAGATCAAGATATTGAGAGATCAAGATATTGAGAGGTCAAGATATTGAGAGGTCAAGATATTGAGAGATCAAGATATTGAGAGATCAAGATATTGAGAGATCAAGATATTGAGAGATCAAGATATTGAGAGATCAAGATATTGAGAGATCAAGATATTGAGAGATCAAGATATTGAGAGGTCAAGATATTGAGAGGTCAAGATATTGAGAGGTCAAGATATTGAGAGATCAAGATATTGAGAGATCAAGATATTGAGAGGTCAAGATATTGAGAGGTCAAGATATTGAGAGGTCAAGATATTGAGAGATCAAGATATTGAGAGATCAAGATATTGAGAGATCAAGATATTGAGAGGTCAAGATATTGAGAGGTCAAGATATTGAGAGGTCAAGATATTGAGAGGTCAAGATATTGAGAGGTCAAGATATTGAGAGGTCAAGATATTGAGAGATCAAGATATTGAGAGGTCAAGATATTGAGAGGTCAAGATATTGAGAGGTCAAGATATTGAGAGATCAAGATATTGAGAGATCAAGATATTGAGAGGTCAAGATATTGAGAGGTCAAGATATTGAGAGGTCAAGATATTGAGAGATCAAGATATTGAGAGATCAAGATATTGAGAGATCAAGATATTGAGAGGTCAAGATATTGAGAGGTCAAGATATTGAGAGGTCAAGATATTGAGAGGTCAAGATATTGAGAGGTCAAGATATTGAGAGGTCAAGATATTGAGAGATCAAGATATTGAGAGGTCAAGATATTGAGAGATCAAGATATTGAGAGGTCAAGATATTGAGAGGTCAAGATATGTCAAGACGGTGACAAGAAGAACAGTGAATGTAAATATGCAAATAAGTTGGGCTTCAGACTGAGGTTAGTATTAAAAAGGAACAAACAAGATGAGAAACCTGTCGATGCATATTCCAAACGCAGTTTTAAGAGTAGTTATGATAGGGCCTATGGCAATAAGGAAAACATTAACGTAATTCTTTTGGTGTGTAACTGAGATGCGGTGCATTGCACCAAGTCTCAACCCTTGCAACCACACCTAGATGAATGCAACTTCATGACTAAAAAAAAAAAACAGTTTTACATTTAAGTCGATAATCAATTTGTTAAGTAAACATAAACATAAACATGATTAAATAGTAAGACAACATTGCTTGCTTGTGAAGGTTGATGAGGAGTGGATCAACACAACTGTTGGTGACCAGGTTACACAGCCACCAGGTAAGGTGTTTCATAAACTCTAGTAATTCTGTCATAACTACGTTATGATCTGATGTTATGATCTTACGGTATGATCTTAGTTAAGGCTCTGTCAAAATTACTGGAAAAAGTATACTTTTTAATTACCTCTCTGGTTACATATTTTCCATCAATAATTAAATCGCTATGTAAAATGTACAATGTTTGTCAAAACAAGTAATTCAACTGTTTATATAGAAGTAACTATTATTCAATAATTAAAAATAAAGAATCAGATGTCACACTATAATGTGTATCAGGTGATGGGCTGAGAGTCTGACTGTATGAATCTTTCACCTTCATAAAATATTCAAATCATCCACCGAGCTTTTCCTTGAAGAGACAGATTGCTACAGCACATACAAAAACCACAAGACTTTCTTATAAGAATATAAGAACATAAGAACATAAGAAAGAAGGAACACTGCAGCAGGCCTACTGGCCCATGCGAGGCAAGTCCAAATCTCCCACCGGCTTAAGCCAATGCCCCGACCCATCCAGGTCAGGTTACATTCACTTAAGGAAGGAGCACGGCATCTGACCTAGTAGCACAAACTAGTCAGGTCCAACTCACACCCACCCGCACCCACTCATATATTTATCTAGCCTATTTTTAAAACTATACAACGTTTTAGCCTCTATAACTGTACTCGGGAGCTTGTTCCACTCATCGACAACTCTATTACCAAACCAATGCTTTCCTATATCCTTCCTGAATCTGAATTTATCCAACTTAAAGCCATTGCTGCGAGTCCTGTCAATACTAGATATTTTTAGCACGCTATTTACATCACCTTTATTTATTCCTGTTTTCCACTTATACACCTCAATCATATCCCCCCTAATTCTACGCCTTTCCAGAGAGTGCAGATTCATGGCCCTCAGTCTATCCTCATAGGGAAGATTTCTGATACATGGGATTAACTTAGTCATCCTCCTTGTACGTTTTCCAGAGCATTTATATCCATTCTGTAATACGGTGACCAAAACTGTGCAGCATAATCTAGATGAGGCCTAACCAAGGATATATAGAGTTGAAGAACAACCTGAGGACTCCTATTATTTATGCTTCTTGATATGAAGCCAAGGATTCTGTTCGCTTTATTGCGAACACTTATGCACTGCTGTCTTGGTTTTAGATTACTGCTAACCAGAACTCCTAAATCCTTTTCGCAATCAGTAGTATTAAGATCTACATTATTTAGTTTATATGTGGCATGGTTATTGTCCTGTCCAATATTTAGAACTTTGCATTTATCTATATTAAACTGCATCTGCCACTTCTCCGACCACTGCATCAGTCTATTCAAATCTTCCTGGAGTGCTCTAATGTCCTCATTTGAATGAATTGGACGGCCTATTTTGGTGTCATCGGCAAACTTGCTTATGTCGCTATTTATTCCCTCATCTATGTCGTTTATGTAGATTGTGAACAACAAGGGGCCCAATACTGACCCCTGTGGAACACCGCTTGTGACACTTCCCCACTCTGATTTCTCCCATTTATGCAAACTCTCTGCTGCCTATTTGTCAACCATGCCTCTATCCAGGAAAAAATTTCTCCTCCTATTCCGTGTGCCTTAATTTTCCTCAATAGTCTCTGATGTGGGACTCATCAAAAGCCTTACTGAAGTCCATATACACAATATCATATTCATTACCATGATCTACCTCCTCAAACACCTTAGTGAAAAAAGTTATTAAATTTGTAAGGCAGGAACGCCCTTTTGTAAAACCGTGCTGAGATTCGTTGATTAATTTATGCTTTTCAAGATGGCTGCGAATTGCCTCGGCAATTATTGATTCCATAAATTTTCCCACTATGGAGGTTAGGCTTATTGGTCTATAGTTCGAAGCTAGGGACCTGTCACCTGCTTTGAAAATAGGTATTACATTTGCCATTTTCCACTTATTTGGCACCATGCCAGTTTGCAGTGATATGTTGAAAAGATTAGCCAACGGTTTGCTAAGCTCCTCTTTACATTCCTTTAGAACCCTTGCATACAGTTCATCAGGGCCTGTTTGCCGCCATTAAACGCCACTGAGGACTACTTACAGCTCACGAAGGTGACTATAAGATTCGTGTTTGTAGTTTATGGGTCGAATAAATACATATATACTGGGAGCAGGAGACAGTATATGTACCTTTGTGATGAGTGGCACTGTTACTGCTGACCAGGTCATTGTTACTGCTGACCAGGTCATGTATATATTACAAAACACTGATTATCTACAACGAGATACATCCGATGTAAAGCAGAAACCAAACATTCTTACCAGAAGAAAGAGAGAAATGCAAATAGAACAAAAAAACAACACAGCAATTACAAAATATCTTAAAAATATTTGCACATTTGAAAACCCTTCTAGTTTTGGTTCACTTCTCACAGGAGTTTCGTATATCGATGACACAAATATGAGTGATATTTTGAAGGACCAGAATATATCAAAACTCAATAATACCTAACAAGTAGATGATCCACCATATATTTCAAACATGCAAAAATCCTTCAGAATTCAAACATAAAATAATAATATTTCAACACATGCTGCCCCTGGGACTTGATTTATTTTTATATAAATTCATAATACTATTAATCAATTGAATTAAGTTCTCTTAGGAGAAAGTTCTTAGGCTGAGGTAATATCCCAGAGACCTTAAAATTTGCAGACACAGTTCTGCATGGTAGAGGCAGTCCGGTAAAATACTACAGACCAGTAGGCAAAAACGTTATATCACAAATGCTGTTAGGTGTGCTGATACTGCAGTTCGAAACTGCAACATATCTCCACCCCTCCTTCCGAGTGTAGGCATTGTACTTTCCACCTCCAGGACTCAACTCCAGCTTACTGGTTTTTCTGAATTTCTTCATAAATGTTACTTTGCTCACACTCCAACAGTACGTAAAGTCATAAAAACCACTTGCCTCCACTCACTCCTATTTAATACATTCAGACACGCTTCCTGGATGTCTAAACCTCTTGCACACAACCTTTAGGCCTTCCCTCCATCCTTTCCTAGGACGAGACCTATCCCGCCTACTGATTTATACACCCTACAAGTCGTCTTATTTTGTTCCATTCTTTCTAAATGTCCGAAAAACTTTAACAACCCCTCTTCAGCCCTCTGGATAATACTTTTAGTAAACCTGCACCTCCTTCTAATCTCTATTCTAAGAATTCTCTTCATAATATTCACACCCCACACTGCCCTCAGAAAGGACATTTCTCAAGCCTCCTCCTTGGTGCAACATTCACCACTCATGCTTCGCACACATTTAAGAGTCTTGGTACTACTATACTCTCATATATATTACCCATTTTGCCTCCATGAATAACGTTCTTTGTACCCACAGACTTTTCAATGCTCCATTCACCTTCTTTCCCTCGTCAATCATATGGTTCACGTCGTCTTTCATAGGCCCATCTGCTGACAAGTCCACTCCCAAATATCTGAACATTCACTTTCTCTATACTTCCTCCCTCCTGTCTGATATTCAGTCTTTCATTGCCTAAATATTTTGTCACCCTCTTCACCTTGCTCTTTCCTATGTTTAATTTAAATTTACTTGCTTTGCATACGCTACCAAACTCGTCCATCCACCTGTACAACTTCTCTTTCGAATCTCATTAGAGTGACATCAGCAACTGAGACAACTCCCACTTTGTGTTAGATTCTTTATCTTCCAATCCCAGCACCTCTGCATTCACTTCTCTTACATCCCCAGAAATATATATTTTGAAGAACCATGAAGACATCATACATCCTTGTCTAAGGCCTACTTTTGCTGGGAAACAATCTCACTCTCTCCTTCATACACATACTTGAGCCTCTTCGTAAAAAATTTCCTGCTTTCAGTACCCTACATCTATTCTGTACACTTGCAACATCTGCCACATTGCTTCACTATCCACCCTATCACATTCGTTTTTTAAATCCAGAAATGCATCAAAAACTTCTTTACTATTATCTAAATACTGTTCAGTAAAATGCTTCTATGTGATCACTTGGTCTACACATCCCTTCCCTTCCTAAAGCAAATTTCTTCTTTTTCGATCCTGTTCTCCGTCTTACAATTAATTCTTTCAATAATAACTATGCCATACACTTTACCAGATGTACACAACATAATTATTCCCCTATAATTCTTTCATTCTCTTTAATTCCCTTTGTCTTTATACAAAGGAACTATGCATGTTCTCTGCCTATCCTTAGGAACCTTCCCCTCTGCCATACCTTTACTAAATAAAAGTACCAAGCACTCCAAAACTATATCAACACCTGCTTTTCACAGTTCTGTCTTGATTTTTTATATCTCCTCCAATATCCTTTAACTTCTGCTGAACACTCCAACTTTGCTTTCTTAAATCTACCCAGTTTCTCTTCAATCTCATATCTATACTCTAACTATTTCATCTTTCTACCAATAGTTTCTTATATCTTACCAGAACTACCTCCTCTACTTTATAAACTTGTGAAAGTTTATAAACTCGTTATGCCTTTCTCCTTGTATCCATCTTCCCTTCACTCTCACTGTAGCCACAGCTAAAGAAATGATCTGATATATCTGTTGTCCCTCTGTAAACATGGTCATCCATTAGTCTACCCATCAACATTTTATTCATCAAAAAACAAATCAACAAACTACTGTCATTAAGTTCTGTGTCATATATCGTACATTAATATATCCTCTTTTTAAAATATGTATTTATTACCAAACCACTTCCTATGCAAAGTTCAGTCAAAAATCCTTCATTACCATTCTCGCCTGGCACCCTAAATTTACCTACTACTTCCTCTACAACTGTTTCTCTTAACTGAACATTCAGGTCCCTTACCACAGTTACTCTCTCACTTAGTTCAAAACTAACTTAACACTCAATATTTTTAAAATTTCTCTCTGACTCTCTCCTCTACACTTCTTTATTCTTCAAGTGCATAAACACTTAATATAACCCACTTTCGCATCGGATCTTTATTTTAATCCACATAATCCTTGAATTAATATATTTCAATTCTCTCTTTCCTTCCATAACTGATCCTTAAACATTATTGCTACCCCTTCTTTAGCTCTATCTCTCTCAGATACATCTGACAGTATCACATTTATTTTCCCCAGTGAAACTCTCCTACCCCCTTCAGCTTCGTTTCGCTTAGAGCCTGAAAATCAAGCTTCAACTCCATCATATTTGCGATCATCTCTTTCTTATTATCTGCACTTCTTTCATACATATTCAAACATCGCAACTTTATCAATTTTTTCTTCTTCTTACTGCATTTTACTCACCTTTTATGACACGCATCACTTACGGAGGAAAGATTTTTTCCACATTCCAAGGAGATGAAAGGAAAATAAATAAGAACAAGAAGTATTAAGAAAATAAACGAAAACTCAGGTGAGTGTGTATTCCTATTCGTAAAACACACACTCACACACACACACACACACACACACACACACACACACAATAAACGACCAAGAGGTATGTGAGGAGCTCAACATGAGATTTAAAAAGTATTTACACAGGAGACAGGTAGGACTCCAGGAATTCAGAATAGGGAGGTATACCAACAAGTGCTGGATGAAATACAAACAACCGAGGAGGAGGTGAAGAAGCTGCTATGTGAACTCGATACCTCAAAAGCGGTGGGACCGGACAACATTTCTCCGTGGGTCCTTAGAGAGGGAGCAGAGATGTTTTGTGTGCCACTAACACAAATCTTCAACACATCCATTGAAACTGGGCAACTACCGGGAGGCGTGGAAGATGGCAAATGTAGTCCCAATTTTTAAGAAAGGAGACAGACACGAGGCATTAAACTACAGACCTGTGTCACTGACGTGTATAGTATGCAAAGTCATGGAGAAGATCATCAGGAGGAGAGTGTGGAGCACCTAGAAAGACACAAGCTTATAAACGACAACCAGCACGGTTTAAGGGAAGGAAAATCTGTGTCACAAACCTACTGGAGTTTTATGATAAGGTAACAGAAGTAAGACACGAGAGAGGGGGTGGATAGACTGCATTTTTGGACTGCAAAAAGGGCGTTCGACACAGTTCCTCACAAGAGGTTAATGAAAAGCTAGAGGATCAGGCACACGTAACAGGAAAAACACAGCAATGGATCAGAGAATATCTGACAGGGAGGCAACAACGAGTCATGGTACGTGACGAGATGTCAGAGTGGGCACCTGTGACGAGTGGAGTTCCACAAGGGTCAGTCCTAGGACCTGTACTGTTTTTGGTATATGTGAATGACATAACGGAAGGGATAGACTCAGAAGTGTCCCTGTTTGCAGATGATGTGAAGTTAATGAGAAGAATCAAATCAGTCGAGGATCAGGCAGGACTACAAAGAGACCTGGACAAGCTGCAAGCCTGATCCAGTAACTGTCTCCTTGAATTTAACCCTGCCAAATGTAAAGTCATGAATATCGGGGAAGGGCAAAGAAGACCCCAGACAGAGTATAGTCTAGGTGGCCAAAGACTGCAAACCTCACTCAAAGAAAAAGATCTTGGGGTGAGTATAATACCGAGCACATCTCCTGAGGCACACATCAATCAGATAACTGCTGCAGCATACGGGCGGCTGGCAAACCTAAGAATAGCGTTCCAATACCTCACTAGGAATCATTCAAGACTCTGTATACCATATACGTCAGGCCCATACTGGAGTATGCAGCACCGGTTTGGAACCCACACCTGGTCAAGCACGTCAGAAATTAGAGAAAGTCAAGGTTTGCAACAAGACTAGTCCCAGAGCTAAGGGGATTGTCCTACGAAGAAAGGTTAAGGGAAATCGGCCTGACGACACTAGAGGACAGGAGGGTTAGGGAGACATGATAACGACATATAAAATACTGCGAGGAATAGATAAGGTGGACAGAGACAAGATGTTCCAGAGAGGGGACACAGAAACAAGGGGTCACAATTGGAAGTTGAAGACTCCTATGAGTCAAAGGGATGTTAGGAAGTATTTCTTCAGTCATAGAGTTGTCAGGAAGTGGAATAGCTTAGAAAGCGACATAGTGGAGGCAGGAACCATACATAGTTTTAAGACTAGGATTGATAAAGCTCATGGAGCAGGGAGAGAGAGGACCTAGTAGCAATCAGTGAAGAGGCGGGGCCAGGAGCTATGACTCGACCCCTGCAACCACAAATAGGTGAGTAGGTGAGTACACACACACACACACGTTCCGATGGCATGGTGGCAAGTGCTCCTGCTTCACGCACGGAGGGCCCGGGTTCAATTCCCGGCGGGGCCGAAACATTTTGAAGTGTTTCGTTACACACACACACACACATACAACAGGCCTAGTGTCTAATCGACATGTGACTAGGACAAAACGGTAACTAACTAACACACACACATACATAGTTTTAAGACAAGGTATGATAAAGCTCATGGAGCAGGGAGAGCAGAGACCCAGTAGCGGACAGCGAAGAGGCGGGGGCCAGGAGCTGAGTCTCGACCCCTGCAACCACAATTAGGTGAGTACAATTAGGTGAGTAACACACACACACACACACACATATATATATATATATATATATATATATATATATATATATATATATATATATATATATATATATATATATATATACGCAGAAAGTGGGATTACCTGAGGCCTAATGCCTTGTCTAAGGGCAAAAGGTGAAAAAATAAACACATAAGCAGTATAATGTGATCCTTTATTGACAACGTTTCGCCCACGCAGTGGGCTTTATCGAGTCACAAACAGATCTACCTGAATACAAGATACATGAGTATTTATAGGATTTAGTCAGGTGGAGAATGTTGAGCCAGGTGGAGAATGCTGAGTCAGGTGGAGAATGCTGAGTCAGGTGGAGAATGCTGAGTCAGGTGGAGAATGCTGAGTCAGGTGGAGAATGCTGAGTCAGGTGGAGAATGCTGAGTCAGGTGGAGAATGCTGAGTCAGGTGGAGAATGCTGAGTCAGGTGGAGAATGCTGAGTCAGGTGGAGAATGCTGAGTCAGGTGGAGAATGCTGAGTCAGGTGGAGAATGCTGAGTCAGGTGGAGAATGTTGAGCCATGTGGAGAATGCTGAGTCAGGTGGAGAATGCTGAGTCAGGTGGAGAATGCTGAGTCAGGTGGAGAATGCTGAGTCAGGTGGAGAATGCTGAGTCAGGTGGAGAATGCTGAGTCAGGTGGAGAATGCTGAGTCAGGTGGAGAATGCTGAGTCAGGTGGAGAATGCTGAGTCAGGTGGAGAATGCTGAGTCAGGTGGAGAATGCTGAGTCAGGTGGAGAATGCTGAGTCAGGTGGAGAATGCTGAGTCAGGTGGAGAATGCTGAGTCAGGTGGAGAATGCTGAGTCAGGTGGAGAATGCTGAGTCAGGTGGAGAATGCTGAGTCAGGTGGAGAATGCTGAGTCAGGTGGAGAATGTTGAGCCATGTGGAGAATGCTGAGTCAGGTGGAGAATGCTGAGTCAGGTGGAGAATGCTGAGTCAGGTGGAGAATGCTGAGTCAGGTGGAGAATGCTGAGTCAGGTGGAGAATGCTGAGTCAGGTGGAGAATGTTGAGCCAGGTGGAGAATGCTGAGTCAGGTGGAGAATGCTGAGTCAGGTGGAGAATGCTGAGTCAGGTGGAGAATGCTGAGTCAGGTGGAGAATGCTGAGTCAGGTGGAGAATGCTGAGTCAGGTGGAGAATGTTGAGCCAGGTGGAGAATGCTGAGTCAGGTGGAGAATGCTGAGTCAGGTGGAGAATGCTGAGTCAGGTGGAGAATGCTGAGTCAGGTGGAGAATGTTGAGCCATGTGGAGAATGCTGAGTCAGGTGGAGAATGCTGAGTCAGGTGGAGAATGCTGAGTCAGGTGGAGAATGCTGAGTCAGGTGGAGAATGCTGAGTCAGGTGGAGAATGCTGAGTCAGGTGGAGAATGTTGAGCCAGGTGGAGAATGCTGAGTCAGGTGGAGAATGCTGAGTCAGGTGGAGAATGCTGAGTCAGGTGGAGAATGCTGAGTCAGGTGGAGAATGCTGAGTCAGGTGGAGAATGCTGAGTCAGGTGGAGAATGCTGAGTCAGGTGGAGAATGCTGAGTCAGGTGGAGAATGCTGAGTCAGGTGGAGAATGCTGCATGTGACAGTCTTCAGAGTAGTGTGATGGAGTCTTTTTGTAGCATTGTTCAAGTCATCTGCTTATGTGTTTATTTTTCCATTGTGTCGGTATTTTATACCATTTATTTCCACCGTGTCAAACACTGCAGTAGAAATGGATCCTTCACACAGAGAATACCTGGACCTTCTTCTAAAAGCTTACTCACTTCGCAATAGACACAATTTTCTTCGTGACTGCATCCAAGAAATGGTCTTACCAAGATCTACTCCTCAAATTGCCAACATAAAACCTCCTTTCTCCGCAACAGCACGAACTTTCCTTGAAGAATGTGCAGATGACTTAAATAATGCTACAAAAAGACTCCATCACACTACTCTGAAGATTGTCACATGCAGCATTCTCCACCTGACTCAGCATTCTCCACCTGACTCAGCATTCTCCACCTGACTCAGCATTCTCCACCTGACTCAGCATTCTCCACCTGACTAAATCCTATAAATACTCATGTATCTTGTATCCAGGTAGATCTGTCTGTGACTGATAAGCCCACTATGTGGGCGAAACGTTTCAATAAAGGATCACATTATACTGCTTATGTGTTTATTTTTCCATTGTGTCGGTATTTTATACCATTTATTTCCAAGGGCAAAAGGTAAAAGTTACACAAATCACATATAAAACTAGGCCACCCAGGGCTATCCCAGTCAAAACAGCAAGCGCTAAACAACAGTTATCACTCCAATGGGTTGGGTATCAGAGGGTTTACACAAAATTCCTAGTTAAGAAAATATAAATTTATTGAGATTAGCAATATATACACACTCCAAAAAACACCCTCATATTTCTCTTAGCCTAAACGCCACAATACAAGTACATGAGGAGCTGGTGGCTGGAGCGTCCACACAAAACAAAGACACATGTACCTATGGAGGTCGGTGCCCAGCAGACGCTGGCCCCTACTCTCCACCCAAGACCATCTCCTCCTATTTCCTCAGTTCACACTCATCCTGCCAAGCCCCGACCATATCAGAGCCCAGTGGAGCGTACTGGTAAACAATAAAAGTGACTATTGCTTGAGTTGGCTAAACAAAAGGAGTACAACATTACAAAACTTATCTTAACTAGGCGGCGTCTGGCCAGCTTCTCTCACCCATGCCGCGCTCCACGTGACTGCCCCAATCCAAACTTACCCGCTAACCAAAACACAGTTGGAAAATAAATCCCTGGCACGATTTCCTTACATTTCAGTTTTCTACATTACAGTATCCATAAAATGCATGGCATATTCCTAAAATTATGGTTGACATTTATCCATAGGTCATACATGATGATTTACAATTATGATATAGTTCATAAAAATTATGGCACACTTCTCCCTTATATATATATATATATATATATATATATATATATATATATATATATATATATATATATATATGTATATTTTCATGTCATGCAGAACCCTACATAGTATTTTTATTATTATTAACACATCGGCCGATTCCCACCAAGGCAGGGTGGCCCAAAAAAGAAAAACTTTCATCATCATTCACTCCATCACTGTCTTGCCAGAGGGGTGCTTTACACTACAGATATAAAACTGCAATATTAACACCCCTCCTTCAGAGTGCAGACACTGTACTTCCCATCTCCAGGACTCAAGTCTGGCCTGCCAGTATCCCTGGGTCCCTTCATAAATGTTACTTTGCTCACACTCCAACAGCACGTCAAGTAGTAAAAACCATTTGTCTCCATTCACTCCTATCAAATACGCTCACGCATGCCTGCTGGAAATCCAAGCACCTCGCACACAAAACCTCTTTTACCCCCTCCCTCCACCCTTTCCTAGGTCGACCCCTACCCCGCCTTCCCTCCACTACAGATTTATACACTCTCGAAGTCATTCTGTTTCGTTCCATTCTCTCTACATGTCCAAACCATCTCAACAACCCCTCCTCAGCTCTCTGGATAATAGTTTTGGTAATCCCGCACCTCCTCCTAATTTCCAAACTCCGAATTCTTTGCATTATATTCACACCACACATTGACCTCAGACATGATATCTCCACTGCCTCCAGCCTTCTCGTTGCAACATTCATCACCCATGCTTCACACCCATATAAGAGTGTTGGTATAACTATACTCTCATACATTCCCCTCTTTACTTCCATGGACAAAGTTCTTTGTCTCAGACTCCGAAGTGCACCACTCACCCTATTCCCCTCATCAATTCTATGATTCACCTCATCCTTCATAGACCCATCTTTATACCTTTACCTTTGATATACCTTTGAAGAGTTTCGAGAGTATCTACTCTCTGAGCCCGGCCATGGGCCAGGCTCGTCTGGTGCTTGCCTGGTCAACCAGACTGTTGCTGCTGGAGGCCCGCTGCACCACATATCCATCACAGCCTGGTTGATCTGGCACCTGGTGAAGATATTTGTCCAGTTTCCTCTTGAAGGCTTCTACACTGGTTCCAGCCGTGTTTCGGATATCTTCTGCTGACATGTCCACTCCCAAATATCTGAATACATTCACCTCCTCCATACTCTTTCCCTCCAATCTGATATCCAATATATGATAACAATATATATATATATATATATATATATATATATATATATATATATATACACACACACACACACACAGTGGCACCATTGGTCACGACAATAATTCGTTCCAAAACTCTGGTCACAAATTGGTTTGGTCGTGACCCGAACCTACTTATCCATTGGATTGTATGTAAATACGATTAATCCGTTCCAGACCCCTACGAACTGTATGTAAATATTGTTTTATAAGATTTTTGAGCACAAAAAATAGTTAATTATACCAGAGAATACACAGTGTAATAGTAAACTAAATGTAAAAACCTTGAATAACACTGAAAAAAACTTGAACAGAGAAAACTAACATTGCAAACAGTTTTTTTAAGAGTTTTAAGCACAGAAAAAATAATCAAAGTTTGAAAAATCTCTAATTATACAGTTTAATAGAGAAAAAAACTTACATAACAGAGAAAAAACATACCGTAAACAACCAAGAAAACAAAATGAATTAAAAACACATGAAATACAACACAGAATTGATAGCGAGTGATTGCACGTCTGACCGAGACCGATTACAAGGCGAGGCTCTTTGTTAGGCGTACACAAACAACAGCAAGTTGGGAATATTGGCGGGTGCTAAAAAAATGGTGCTGAATGTGAAAATTGGCGCGGCTGTTTGTTTGGCACCCGATTATGTTTTCGTGACCAAATGCAAAATTTTGCGAATTTTTCATCATGAACCGATTTGTTCGTGTTCGGAAGTGTTCATGACCAGAGGTTCCACTGTATATATATATATATATATATATATATATATATATATATATATATATATATATATATATATATATATATATATATATATATATATATATATGCAAGACAACCACTATGAAAAAATAGAAGAATTCCAAGCGCTTTCGTGACTACTCACATTATCAAGGAACTATAAAAGGAAACATGACAAGAAGGCTTATAAAGGGGCAGAATACACCTCACAGTCACATCACACTAACAAAGACAACACCTCACAGTAGCGTAACATCGCACGACACTGTGAAGAGGAGCATAAGAAAGGACCTGAAACTCTTCCCAAGAATTAAGATTAGTCCAATTTATCATTAAATTCTTCCCAAATTTTATTAATTATAAATGAATCCAATTTATATAAACCAAAAGAAATATTCATATTATTTTCAAAACTGCTTTTAATGAAACATGATTCTATTATATTCCTCTCAACCATGGACTTGCTTGATACAACCTTCTCAGCATTTTGAAAATCAATTAGATGGTTAAAATCTCTCACATGAATAAATAAAGCATTAGAATTTTGTCCAGTTCTAATGCTATATTTATGTTGTTTTAATCTTAGTTCAAGACTTTTACCAGTTTGACCATAATAAACTTTATCGCATATTTTACAGGGAATCTTATAGACACATCCGTCAGCATTTTGGGGGGAATTTTTTATCAAAAGTCTTTTTACTGTATCAAGATTGTTAAATACAACTTTGACTTAGTTCTGGCAAACAAGGAAACCCTTGTTAATAATTTAGAAATTACAGAGGAACTCGGCGCAAGCGACCACAAATCAATTACCTTTGGCATTGAATGGAAGTTTCATAGTAGAAATAACTCAGTAACGGTCCCAGATTTTCGCTTAGCAGATTACAATGGACTTAGAGAACACTTATCATCTGTGGACTGGGGTAATGAAGAGAGCTATCAATATGACAGTTTTCTGAACACTATACATGCTGCCCAAAGAACATTTATCCCATATAAAGAAATTAGATCGAATAGAAATGACCCAAAATGGATGAATAATAGGCTCAAATATCTTTTAGGGCAGAAGAAAGGAATTTATAGGCGTATCAAAAGAGGTGAGGTTCATCTTATGAATCAGTATATTGATATTAAGAGGGACGTTAAAAAGGGGATAAGAAAAGCTAGGGACTACGAAATTAAAGTTGCTAGGGATTCGAAAACTAACCCAAAAAGTTTTTTCCAGGTGTATAGAACAAAAGTTAGAGATAAGATAGGTCCCCTTAAAAATAATTATGGGTATCTTACTGACAAAGAGAATGAAATGTGCTCTATTTTTAATAATTATTTTCTCTCGGTTTTCACTCAGGAAGACACTAATAATATCCCAAGAATTAGGTATTTTAGTGGGCCTGAAGAAGATAAATATGTTAAGTAAAGGACACAAATGAACTAATGTGACATTTTATTGTGGCAACGTTTCGCTCTCCAGGAGCTTTCTCAGCCGGCGAGAAAGCTCCTGGAGAGCGAAACGTTGCCACAATAAAATGTCACATTATTCATTTGTTCCTTTACTTAACATATTGTCGGTAATTCTACCAATATTATTACAAGATAAATTATGTAGTATCACAGTCACTAGCGAAATTGTTATCAAACAGATAGACCGTTTGAAGCAAAATAAATCGCCAGGCCCTGATGAGCTTTTTTCAAGGGTTCTTAAGGAATGCAAAATTGAACTCTGTGAACCCTTAACTAACATTTTTAAATTATCTCTTCAAACAGTTGTAGTGTCTGATACGTGGAAGATGGCTAATGTAATTCCTATTTTTAAAGCAGGGGACAAGTCGTTACCATCAAATTACCGCCCAATAAGTCTAACATCAATTGTAGGCAAATTATTAGAGTCGATTATAGCTGATAACATAAGAAGCCATCTCGATAGGCATAATTTGATTAATGATACTCAACATGGATTCACCAGGGGCCGTTCCTGCCTAACTAATTTATTAACTTTTTTCAGTAAGGCTTTTGAGGCAGTTGATCATGATAAAGAATTCGATATTGTTTATTTGGATTTTAGTAAGGCTTTTGATAGAGTACCACATCAGAGACTGTTAAAGAAAGTGGCTGCTCACGGCATTGGGGGAAAAGTGTTTTCATGGATCGAGTCATGGCTCACCAATAGGAAGCAGAGGGTGTGCATTAATGGGGTTAAATCTGAGTGGGGATCTGTAACAAGTGGCGTTCCACAGGGATCGGTTTTGGGCCCGTTGTTGTTTATAATATATATAAATGACCTTGACGAGGGAATTTCTAGTGATATGAGCAAATTCGCTGATGACACGAAGATAGGTAGGATAATCGATTCAGACGTAGCTGTCAGTGAACTACAGGAGGATTTAGACAAACTCAATTCCTGGTCAGAAAATGGCAGATGCAGTTCAATGTAGATAAATGCAAAGTTCTAAAGCTCGGGAGTGTCCATAACCCAAGCACTTATAAGTTAAATAACGTAGAACTTAGCCATACAGATTGCGAGAAGGACTTGGGGGTGATGGTAAGCAGCAACCTTAAACCAAGACAGCAATGCCTAAGCGTACGTAATAAGGCAAATAGATTACTGGGATTTATATCAAGAAGTGTTAGCAACAGAAGTCCAGAGGTTATATTACAGCTTTATACATCATTAGTAAGGCCTCACCTAGATTACGCAGCTCAGTTCTGGTCTCCATATTACAGAATGGACATAAATTCGTTAGAAAACATTCAGCGTAGAATGACTAAATTAATACATAGCATTAGAAATCTTCCTTACGAAGAAAGATTGAAGACCCTTAAATTACATTCACTTGTAAGACGTAGAATGAGGGAGACATGATCGAGGTATACAAGTGGAAAATAGGTATTAACAAAGGGGATATAAATAAGGTCTTGAGGGTATCTCTCAGAGAGAACCCGCAATAATGGATTCAAGTTAGATAAGTTTAGATTTAGAAAGGATATAGGAAAGTATTGGTTTGGAAATAGGGTAGTTGATGAGTGGAACAGTCTGCCTAGTAGGGTTATTGAAGCAAGGACCTTGGGTAGTTTTAAATTTAGGTTGGATAAATTCATGAGTGAGAGGGGTTGGATTTGAGTGGGAATTGCACATGAGTAAATAAAATTATCAAATCTTATTTCTTGGGTAGCATTGAAAGTTGGGTTGAACAAGTGTTCTGTTGGTGGGATGGAATGTGAAGGACCTGCCTAGTATGGGCCAACAGGCCTGCTGCAGTGTTCCTCCTTTCTTATGTTCTTATGTTCTTCTTAAGAAAGGAAGGCATATCAACCAAGTTTTCATGGTAAGGGAGAACCAACATATTTTTGGTTGAATAAGGTTATATATATATATATATATATATATATATATATATATATATATATATATATATATATATATATATATATACCTCGGTTTTTGTCGATAATTTATTCCAGAATGCTGTTCTAGCGCCGTTACTGAATGAATTTGTTCCTATAAGGACAAATGTAAATTAGATTAATCCGTTTCAGACCCCAAAAATACACTTACAAAAGCACTTACAATAATACACTTACATAATTGTTCGAGTTGGGAGCTGTACGAAAACCGAGGAACCACTTATATATATATATATATATATATATATATATATATATATATATATATATATATATATATATATATATATATATATAGTCGTCGATTAGGTAAAACTGGTCAATTAGCAAGAACTCATCTAAAATTAAGTCCTTTCTAAAATTTTCTCTTATACGTTTAAAGATACATTTTTTTCATTTATGTTAATGTAAGAATTTATAATTTTGTACCTAGAGAAACTTTGAAAACCTACCTAACCTTATTACAACAAGCGCAATTTAATTTAACCTAACCCAACTAAATATATTTTATATACGTTAATATTAATTTAATAATAAACAAACACAATCAAATATATTTTTTTCGTTATGTTCAGAATGATTTTGGCGAAATTATTGCATACACAAATTTTCACTTGTCTTATATGGCAAGGTGAGCGTTGCTATTTAAGCCAAAATCGCAAGTTTTACCTAATCGGCACGACATATATATTACTTACAAAACTGCGGCCAGCCGGGATTAGATTCTGCTACACATTCTTCCGCCCCCAGAGGCAGAACAATGTTCACATTGCATAGCTTCTCAAACGGCGAGCCTACAAAGATCATGCACCCAGCTGAGCTAGGTGTTGTTCATGATCCGAGGCAGTTTGGGAAATGATTCTATACACTTGTCTTGTGCTTTCATTACTATATAAACTGCTTATGGAGGCTAGTATTCAAACCGGAGGTGGTTGCAATTATCCTTGAGCTTACCACTACCACGAGTGTCCTCGTGTTTGTGTGTTTGTGTATGTGTACTCACCTAGTTGTGGTTTCAGGGGTCTATTCACAGCTCTTGCCCCCGCCTCTTCACTGGTCGCTACTAGATCCTCTCTCCCTGTTCCATAAGCTTTATCAAACCTCGTCTTAAAACTACGTGTGCTTCCTGCCTCCACTACATCACTTGCCAGACTATTCCCCTTCCTGACAACTCTACAACTGAAGAAATACTTCCTAACATCCCTTTGACTCATCGGAGTCATCAACTTCCAATTGTGACCCCTTGTTTCTGTGTCCCCTCTCTGGAACGTTTTGTCTTTGTCCACCTTGTCAATTCCTCGCAGAATTTGGTATGTCGTTATCATGTCTGCTCTAACCCTCCTGTCCTCCAGTGTCGTCAACTTTATTTCCCTTAACCTTTCTTCGTAGAACATTCCCTTAGCTCCAGGACTAGTCTTGTTGCATACCTTTGCACTTTCTCTAATTTCTTGACCTGCTTGATCAGGTGTGGGTTCCAAACTGGTGCTGCATACTCCAGTACAGAGAGTCTTGAATGATTCATTACTATTGTGAAGGAACGCTATACTTAGGTTAGCATATACTACAGCAGTTATTTGGTTGATGTGCACCACAGGAGATATGCTCAGTGTTATACTCATCCCAAGATGCTTTTTCTTGAGCGAGTGTTTCAGTCTCTGGCCACCTAGACTATACTCTGTCTGCGGTCTTCTTTGCCCTTTCCCGATCTTCATGACTTTGCAGTTGGCAGGGTTAAATTCTAGGAGCCAGTTGCTGGACCAGGCTTGTAGCCTGTCCAGGTCTCTTTGTAGTCCTGCCTGATCCTCATCCGATTTAATTTTCCTCACTAACTTCACATCATCTGCAAACAGGGACACTTCGGAGTCTATCTATTTCGTCATGTCATTCACATATACCAAAAACAGCACTGGTTCTACGACTGACCCGTGTGGAACCTCGCTCGTCACAGGCGCCCACTCTGACACCTCGTCACGTACCATGACTCGTTATTGCTTCCCTGTCAGGTATTCTCTGATCCATTGCACTGCCTTTCTTCTTATACGTGCCTCATCCTCTAGCTTTTGCACTAATCGCTTATGAGGAACTGTGTCGAAGGCCTTCTTGCAGTCCAAGAAAATGCAATCTTCCCACCCCTCTATCTATTGTCATACTTCCGTTACCCAGTCATAAAACTCCAGTAGGTTTGTAACACAAGATTTTCCTTTCCAGAAACCGTGCTGGTTGTCTTTTATAAGCTTGTTCCTTTCTAACCTCAGTACAAGTGTACTCATCTAATTGTATGTACGTGTGTATGTGGTTGTGTATCTACATGTATGTATGCGTGCGTGAACGTGGGTGTGTACAGGTGCTCGTGAACGTGTATGTACGTGAGTGTGTTTACAGGTGTGTGTGTGTGTGTGTGTGAAGGTGGGTGGGAGCACATGTGTGTGTACTTGCGTAAACGTGGGTTTGTATATGTGTGAGTACACATGCGTGTATGTACTCACCTAATTGTACTCACCTAATTGTGGTTGCAGGGGTCGAGACTCAGCTCCTGGCCCCGCCTCTTCACTGTCCCCTACTGGGTCTCTTCTCTCCCTGCTCCATGAGCTTTATCATACCTCGTCTTAAAACTATGTAGGATTCCTGACTCCACTACATCGTTTGCTAAACTATTCCACTTCCTGACTACTCTGTGGCTGAAGAAATGCTTCCTAACATCCCTTTGACTCATCTGAGTCTTCAGCTTCCAGTTGTGCCCCCTTGTTTCTGTGTTCCCTCTCTGGAACATCCTGTCACTATCTACCTTGTCGATTCCCCGCAGTATTTTGTATGTCGTTATCATGTCTCCTCTAACCCTTCTGTCCTCCAGTGTTGTTAGTCCTATTTCCCTCAACCTTTCTTCATAGGACAGTCCCCTGAGCTGTGGAACTAACCTTGTCGCAAACCTTTGCACTTTCTCTAATTTCTTGACGTGCTTGACCAGGTGTGGGTTCCAGACTGGAGCTGCATACTCTAGTATGGGCATGACGTACACGGTGTACAGTGTCTTGAACGATTCCTTGTTAAGGTAACGGAACGCTAATCTTAGGTTTGCCAGTCGCCCATATGCTGCCGCAGTTATCTGGTTGATGTGTGCTTCCGGAGACGTGCTTGGCGTTATACTCACCCCAAGGTCTTTCTCCTTTGTCGAGGTTTGTAGCCTTTGTCCGCCTAGCCTGTACTCTGTCAGCGGTCTTCTTTGCCCTTCACCGATCTTCATGACTTTGAATTTGATGGGATTAAATTCGAGAAGCCAGTTGCTAGACCAGATGTCCAGCTTGTCCAGGTCTCTTTGAAGTCCTGCTTGGTCCTCATTTGATTTGATTCTCCTCATTAATTTCACTTCATCTGCGAACAGATACACTTATGCGTGAACGTGAGGGTGGGTGTACACGTGTTCGTGGAGATTAATGTACGTGCGTGAACGTGGGGGTAGGTGTACGTGTGCGTGAACGTGGGTGAGTGTACATGCATTCGTGGACGTGTATGTACGTGTGTGTGCGCCCTTAAATGTACGTGTTTGTGTGTGAGTGCATGAATATGTGTGTGTGTGTGTGGATGTGCATGAATATGGGTGTGTATACGTGTGTGTGTGTGTAAGTACGTAAGTGAATATGACAGTGATATTTAATACCGACAAGTTGATAAGTAAGACACATATGTAACACCTAGGTGTCTATTCCGAAACGTTTCGCCTACACAGTAGACTTCCTCAGTCGAATACAAGAGTTTAGCAGAAGTAGAGATGTAAAGAGAATTGAAAATTAGGTTGGGCAATTATTCTGTTAGTGGGATGGATTGTGAAGGACCTGCCTAGTATGGGCCAACAGGCCTGCTGCAGTGTTCCTCCTTTCTTATGTTCTTATGTAATCAGTCTATCACCCATGAAGACGTAGTTTTGAGGTGGAGACTTACATACTGTCGGAAGGTGAGATGCAGTTCACTAGTAGAAGAAAGAAGGTAATCACTGAGAGAGCAACGTCCCTCTCAAATACGTCCCCTCTCGCTTGAAAATGTTGTCAAAGGTGTTTTCTGTACCAAAATACCGTTCTGTTTCACTGCAACAGAACGTTCTGCTGCACTGCATATTTGGCTTGCATTATTTTCTTTGCAGTTGTGATCGTGGCACTGTTGTGATCCTTTAAAGTGAGATCCTCAAACATTACCACTCCAAGGACCCTCACATTATTTTTCCGCTCTCTTGTATGATCAGAGTTTGTAGTATACTCAGTTCTAGTTATTAAATCCTCCAGTTTTCCATAACGGAGTACTTGGAATTTTTCTTCATTGAACATCATATTGTTTTCCGCTGCCCATTGGAAAACTTATTTTATATTTTCTTGGAGCTTAACCGTGTCCTCAATAGATGAGTCTTATGCAGATCCTAGTATCGTCTGCAAAGAATAACACAGTGCTGTGGACTACATCTCTGTCTATGTCTCATGAGGATGAGGAACAGGATGGGGGCGAGTACTGTGCCTTGTGGAACAGAGCTTTTCACTATGGTAAGTTCTGATTTAACACTGTTGACCACTACTCATTGTGTTCGATTGGTTAGAAAGTTGAAGATCCATCTCCCCACTTTGCCAGTTTTTTCTTAAGCACGTATTTTGTGCGCTATTACGTAATGATCGCACTTGTTGAAGGTTTTGCAAAGTCTGTGTATATTACAGTTGCATTCTGTTTTCCTTCCAGTGCATTCAAGACCATATCATAGTAATCCAGAAGCTGCGAGAGGCAAGAGTGACCTGCTCTGCACCCATGTTGCCCTGGATTGTACAGTTTTAGGAATCAAGTGGTTT
>WNWK01020983.1:0-34834 GCA_009830355.1 Cherax destructor | reverse complement strand
TTTCTCTATCTCCCGGAGTTTTTCTTCACTAACAGGCTCTACAAACAAACCTATGGTATGGGAATGGGGCCCCCCATCAGCGCCGTCTTTGCCAACTTGTACAGGATGAACACCTAGAGGCTGAACACTTCCCCAAACATCATCCTCTAGAGTAACGTGGTTACGTTACTTGGACGAATCTTCAGGCAAGGCTCAACGCAGCCGAACTGGCGATCCAGTTTCCCCCCCTAGAAGAAGTAGATAACAATCTACGATTTCAAGTTTACCGGAAACCTACAAATAAAAATGATCTCACACACTTGTATTCAGTCAAGATACTAAGACCAAAAGAGGCATCATCATCGGATTCTTCCTAAGAGCTTACCGAATTTGTAGTCCTGAGTTTCTTGACGAGGAATGTACATACATTCACCAAACCTTCACTTATTTACATTTCCCTTCATTTTTCATCAAAGATTGCAAGACAAGAGCTCTTCAGATCATTAATTCTCCACGTGTCAACACCACTCCTATGAAAGTTATAATTCTTCACAAAGCCAGGTTGCATTGAACATTTCTAAAGTATTGCACAAACTATCACTAGAGTCACCATCGCATCCAACACTTCAATAAAGGATCTAACCAGCACAAAATCCAAGCACCATGACCAGTCAATGCAGGAGTTTACATTATACCCTGTGGAGGCGTGACATGTTATATGTAGGTGAAACAGCAAGAAACCTCGAAACACGCCTCAATGAACACCAATGCATGTATTAACGATAACTTGAACAACGTCTGCGAACAACACCGAAATTCCGCCAATCATCTCATGAAATTCAGGGACGCCCGACTAGTGAACAAAGAACCAATTTTCGCCTACGTAAATGCCTTGACTCAGCATTAATCGCTGTTTCTAACACAATCAGCAAAATAAAGGCAACCTTATCATCTCTGAAGTATTAGCAAAAATCCTCCTCAAAACAGTAAACCCTGCCATCACATAGTCTCTGCTGCTAATACTACACTAGAACGTAACAGAGGAAGAACACTGAAACAGACCTTCCAAATCCAACCACCAACAGAAAACTTGGTCTAACCTATTTTTATGCTACCCAAGTAATAGCTTTTATAACCTTTTACTCGTGTGCACGTTGATTGTTTTTCTATATTGTATTACTACTACTACTACTGCAACTAATACACTACTACTACTACCATAGTATTACACCTCACCTAAGCCTATATATACCCTGTGTGTCCATGTATTGTTTGTAACGGTTTGACAAAGCTCCTGGAGAGCAAAAAGTTGCCACAAATAAAATATCACATTAGTTGCATTTTTGTCCTTTACATAACATATTGTCGGTAATTCTACCAATATTAATAAAGTCTTTATCCTCTTCCTTTTTTTTTCATCTCATTATTTTTACATCATCATCAAATAATGTGGGTTAGTCCCCTGTGGAAGGTCATTTATTTATATTAAGGTTATTAACGGTCTTAGTATTAACCTTTGGGGGACCCCACTGTTCTGCTACCCTCTAGTCTAGTATGTACTTTGCCCATGCTCTTTGCACCCACCTATGGTCTTTACTGCAGCTTTCACTGAAAGAAGGATTTTGTGTCTTGATATGCCACAACACTTCTCAGCATGTGCTTGTTGTTATCCAGGTACTTCTGAAGAGTCCTCCATTATCTCGTAGGTTGTCTGTTAATTCCCTTGGTCATTAAATTTTCACTTCCTGCCTCCATAAATTTTTCTCTCAATGTTTCAAGCCCTTCACAGTTAATCGAAATCCATTTAATCGAAATCAACTATATATTCATTAGCTTTGCTTAGGTGGTCTCTGTGCTTTTTCTAGATTTTATTTTGTGATTCTGGTTTTCTCGTTATTCGCATGCCCAGTCTTCTGTTTATTGATGGAGAGCAAACCACTTCTACTATCACCTTGGCGTGTCCCCTCCCATCCCTGTTGCTATTTTTCCTTCTCCTTAGTCATTGAAATTATCAGAGGCCATAATTCGTCTCCTCAAAATTCCATTGATTCCTTACCATTAGTGCTAACCCTACCTCCGCCTCTGACCTCTCTTTTCACTTCTCACTATGACGTACCTCTCTGGGAATAAAGCATTGCTTAACATTGCAGAAAGTTTTGTCTCAGACATTGCTTTAGTGATACTCTTCCTTTCATTGCATTTTGTTTTTGATACTCTCAGCAGATGATCTCCACACTCTGATCATTAGATCATTCATTATAAGATGGGCCTCCATTTATTAGGATTGGCATTGAAAGGGTTTGACGGGGAAAAGGGGATTACTGAAGGTAGCAGGAGGGAGAGGGAACAGAAAGTGTTACCGTTAGACCTGGTGTGAAGAGGGAGAGAGAGAGAGGAATAAAGAGACATGGAAAGTAACTGAACCATTAATGCTATTTAGATTAGGGGGAAGGGGAAAGTAAAGAGGAGAATACTGCTTTCACACCTGCCGGAGGATGACAGTTTTGATTCTCTGGGTTTCGGCCTCTCACCACCTCTGCTTCTGTTATTATCTCTACCTGTATTCTCCCTTTTCTACTCACCTCAACATCACATGTTTTCTCCTCTCATATGTCTGATTTAAATTAATAAATATTCCATCGTACCTTTCCCACTTCCGAGGACCATTTCTTTTTAGTACCTGTCATCATTATTTTCCCCTTGTTCAATCTGTGTTGCCAATAAATCTTTCATTTCCATATATTCTCCTTTCTTTTACTTCCTGTGTCCAGTTGTTCTAGGGAAGTCCAAAAACCATCAGAGAGTTCTCCTTTTATTTTGAATAATTCACCATATATTGATTTTTCTTTTAAAAACAATCTACTTACTCTCTTTGAATTATTTTTGTTTGCCCTTCTTTTTATTCCTTAGGTCTAAATGATTCCTTTCCCTTACTGTTCCTGGTTCCACATAATATAATTTCTCCTCCAGCACTCACCTTAATGAGCTCATCTCTTTCTCTTCACCTCTTCACCAGTAAGGTTATCTCTTCACCATTTCACGATTCTTGTTTTTTTGCTTAGTTCAGCATCGCTCAAAGATTTTTCTTTCATTTTAATGCTCATATTAGTTTCTAAGTTTTCAATTATGATATCCAATACCAACTCTTTCCCCCACATCTTCACAGTAGATGGTTTCGCCTTTAGGCGATACACTAGGGGAAAAAATTCTAATTTCCTTGTTATCTTATCTTTTTCCTTTTTTGTTTCCCATCTTTACTTACGTTATGCTAAAATATTTTTGCCACCACAACAGGAATCCGTTTACCGACGATTTGTTCATGCAAAAGCCTTATCTTTTTGAAAAGTATAAGTTCTCTTGCCCAACAACACAATCTTCAAGTTTGTTAAATATCTAGTCTACTAATGAGGTCCCATAGCGCAAGATGTTTATAGCACCTTGACCTGCTGGGTCACTCAGGAAGGAAGCACAGAACACATCCCGCCACACAACAAGGTGATAAGGTTAAAATATTGGATGTCATCAGAATACTGCTGTATCTTTACTCTTCCTCTGGTTAGCTTAATTAACAGTGACCAAACTTGTTTGTTTTGTGTGTGTGTGTGTGTGTGTGTGGGGGGCGTGTGTGTGTTGTGTACTACCTAGTTGTGCTCACCTAGTTGTGGTTGCAGGGTCGATTCACAGCTCCTGGCCCCGCCTCTTCATTGGCCGCCCCCGGTCCACTACCCGCTCCATGTGCTTTATCATATCTCTCCTTAAAGCTATGAATGGATCCTCCCTCCACTCATCACTCCCAGACATTCCACTTCCTGACCACTCTGTGACTGAAGAAATACTTCCTAACATTCCTGTGGTTCATCTGAGTCTTCAACTTAAAATGTGACCCCTTGTTTCTGTGTCCCCCTTGGAACATCTTGTCTCTGTCCACCTTATCTATTCCTCGCAGTATTTTATATGTCGTTATCATGTCTCCCAACCCTCCTGTCCTCTAGTGTCGTCAGGCCGATTTCCCTTAACCTTTCTTCGTAGGACAACTTAGCTCTGGGACTAGTCTTGTTGTTACGTGCTTGACCAGCTGTGGGTTCCAAACTGGTGCGATACTTAGTATGGGCCTGACGTATATGGTGTATAGAGTCTTGAATGATTCCTTAGTGAGGTATTGGAACGCTATTCTTAGGTTTTCCAGCCGCCCGTATGCTGCAGCAGTTATCTGATTGATGTGTGCCTCAGGAGATGTGCTCGGTATTATACTCACCCCAAGATCTTTTTCCTTGAGTGAGGTTTGCAGTCTTTGGCCACCTAGACTATACTCGTCTGCGGTCTTCTTTGCCCTTCCCGATCTTCATGACTTTACATTTGGCGGGGTTTAAAATTTAAAAGGAGCAGTACTGACCAGGCTTGTAGCCTGTCCAGGTCTCTTTGTAGTCCTGCCTGATCCTCGACTGATTTAATTTTTCTCATTAACTTCACATCATCTGCAAAACAGTGACACTTTGAGTCTATCCATTCCGTTATGTCATTCAAATCCCAAAAAACAGTACAGGTCCTAGGACCGACCTTTGTGGAACCCCACTCGTCACAGGTGCACTTGACACCCTCACGTACCATGACTCGTTGTTGCCTCCCCAGATATTCTGATCCATTGCAGTGCCTTTCCTGTTACCTGTGCCTGATCCTCTAGCTTTTGCATTAACCTCTTGTGAGGAACTGTGTCGAACGCCTTCTTGCAGTCCAAGAAAATGCAGTCTATCCACACCTCTCTCGTGTCTTACTTGTTACCTTGTCATAAAACTCCAGTAGGTTTGTGACACAGGTTTTTTCTTCCCCTGAAACCGTGCTGGTTGTCGTTTATGTTTGTGTCTTTCTAGGTGCTCCACCACTCTCCTCCTGATGATCTTCCATGACTTTGCATACTATACACGTTAGTGACACAGGTATGTAGTTTAATGCCTTGTGTCCTCTTTCTTAAAATTGGGACTACATTTGCCATCTTCCCGCCTCAGGTAGTTGCCCAGTTTCAATGGATATGTTGAAGTTTTTTGTTAGTGGCACACACAACATCTCTGTCTCTCTAAGGCCCCACGGAGAAATGTTGCCCGGGTCCCACCGTTTTTGAGGTATCGAGTTCACATAGCAGCTTTTCACCTCCTCCTCGGTTGTGTGTATTTCATCCAGCACTTGTTGGTATACCCCCTATTCTGAATTCCTGGAGTCCTTCCTGTCTCCTGTGTAAATACTTCTTTAAATCTCATGTTGAGCTCCCACATACCTCTTGGTCGTTTATTGTGAACTCCCACCTTCCTTTCCCAGCCTGATTACCTGGCCCTTTGACTGTTGTTTTCCTCCTGATGTGGCTATACAACAGCTTCGGTCAGACTTGACTTTTGATGCTATATCATTTTCATATTGTCGCTGAGCCCCCCTTGTGTGTGTGTGTGTGTGTGTGTGTGTGTGTGTGTGAATACATTCACCAATATATACTACCATATATGGTTGCAGGGTCGAGTCTCAGCTCTTGGCCCGTTTCTGTAGTCGCTGGAAGAGCCACTCTCCCCGACTTCGATAATTTTCCCGTACTTCTTCTTAAAGCTATTTGTGGATCCTGCGTCTACTACTGCACTCTCCAGGACGTAAAACTTCCTGACTACTTAAGGCTGAAGAAATACTTCCTAACGTTCCAGTAACTGTTCTGGTTTTCAACTTTCAGAGGCAATCTCGTGGTCCTGTTTCTACATCTCTTAAACAATCTTTGCCTATTCACTCTATAAATTCGTCTCAGTATTTTTGTACGTCATTATCATCTGATTCGTAGTTCTCCTGTGTTCTAGTGTCACCAGGTTGAATTCTATTAACGTATCCTCATAGGATATACCCCGGTTGCACTATTTTGAAACATCCTAAAATATGTCGGGATAGGTTTACAGAAGTGTAATGAGGCCTTTAAGTATTGCCTTAGTATTAATACTAAGAATAAGTATTTCCTCAGGATACCTAGTAGTTTAATCCATCCACAATGGTAATCATATATTAGTTACATGACTTGGCCGTAGGTAAGGGTCTCAAACAGTCGATGATTTGGTCCGTAAATGATTCTCCAACCAACCGCAGGAATAGGACGAAGTTGTGCGGGTTTATGCATTGTCGAAGTTTACCCACGTGCTGACATCACGACGGGATCGGATGTAATTCTGCAACTCTCTTCCAATATCTGGGCAATGTAAATGCTGCAGTAATCTATAAAGGGCTTTCGTGACACCCAGATGTCTTCCTAAGAACGAATTGTGAGATTTCAGGAGCTGAGGTCTGAATTTCTTTGGTACTACAAGTCTATCTTAACACTCCCTTCCTCCATACCAGTAGCCGGACTAAATAGAAGGTTAGTTAGTTAAGACTCTCAGGTAAGGACCCACTAGGGGCGAAGGGGGAAGTGGGGACAGACGAAGAATAGCCGGTGAGAGGAAGTGCTGAAGTAGAAGAGAAAGAGTCAGGACTAAACCCAACAGTCTAACTACTATTAGTAAATAGAAGGTGATCGTTCATAATATATTTAGCTGGGAGACCGGAGATGGATTAAACCATGGCAGCTTTAAAACCAGCAAGGAGTAAGAGACAGGATTTCCTAGCCGATAACCTGTTACTGCTGCCTGTAAGCCTAGTCATATCAAGATCACTTGTTCCAGGCTAAGCAAAGCTGCTGCTAGTGGTAAGTCAAATAGACCACAACCTCTGGGGAAAATAACTGTGCTTATTGATTAAACAAATCAGCAGGAAAGAGATACCTGCAAGTCACCTTTTTATAGTAATAGTCAAATCTCCTTTAAAAACAGGAATGTGCAAGTGAATTATTCACCTTCAGGGATACCGGGGCTTATTGTTCCCTCTTACTAGGGGAAGTACTTCCAATTTCTGAGACATCTTTAAACTCCTCAGTTTTGTTAGAAGCTTTTAGGTAGCTGTTTCCTGTTCGTCCTTTATTAAAAGCTAGTATACACTGAGTGTTTAACTGTAGGTGTGTCTGAAGGGTTTCCATAAAAGATGCGTTATTGTTGCTTGGCAAAAATTTTCTAATCTAGATGGTGTCCTGAGCCCACTGTAGCCACAGAAGCCTCTTCTCCGATGTTGGCCATATCTCGAATATTATCCAAAGTAAAGTCTGAAGAGAATGCTGACCTTACTTTGGGGTTGTAGGATTGCCAGATGCTTCTGCTTCCATACCAAGGGACTGACCTTTCGAGAAGAGCAACAAAAGGACTCTTCTCTAGCATCCGCTCTAAGGCAGGCGTCGTTTTTCAACTCCAGCTTCCATCTTCGGACGAAATTCAAAGGTCCGTCCATGACTATCTCTGTCCATATCAAGCTGCTGGTAACAAAGATTAAAAGACCACTCTGACAAGGAGTAGTTAGCTTCAAATGTGTCTGAAAGTTTTGCCGCCTCTATAGCAGTTTCCTGAATGGTCTTCTAAAATACCGACCTTCTGGTTCAACTGGCTCAAGAGGATTGTGAATGAGTACCAGTTGCACTAGCCTACTGAAATTTGAGAAACAGTGGATTTGTACCACTTGGTGAAGGTTTCAGATTGTGTAAGAATAAAGACCACATGGAACTGACCCAATTGACACTTGCTCAGTTTAAATTTCCGCCTATATTTGGCGGTAATGCACTGACATGCACAGAGAAAAACCGCTTTCAGAACGTCATAACTAGCGAAATCTTTATTGCTCAAACCAGCTGTAAATTCCCGTGCTTTGCCATATAATGCTGTATGAAGCAATGCTGCCTAATGCTCGAGTGGTTATCGCAAAGCTCGAGCCTAATTTTCGAAAACTCGAAAAACTGCTTAGGCTCAGAATCAGAATTCCGAGGTACTAGCAACACAGATTTCTGGACACTGAAATTGTCATCCACGGTACGCCGAAACTGTCTCCTCTTCTGCTCTCTATCAAATTCCTCCTTAGGAAAAGCATAATAGTACCTGGTGTACTCAAGACTGAGTCTAGCACACCCAAGCCCTAACATAGCAGACTTTCCTCGAAACAACCCCGATTCACTACTTATTTCACATGTGGATAGTTGCCCTGTTGCTCCTGGGTTTGTCCTCCCCTGTTATAAACGTATCGAAGCGGGGATCGGCGATTAATAGCTCCTGTAACAGTTGAAATCACAGGTTGGAACGGCATATTACACGAGTCAGACCTTAATTTATTGCGTATTTACTCACGAAGCTGTTAATATAGAACAACAATATGCCAGCAACGCTGGAGTGATGGTCTGGACAAGTTTAGCAGGGTATATACGGTCACCAACTCATGGCATGACCCTTCAACACTATAATAAAACGCTAACCTTTGCAAATTTGCTCAACACAATACATAACACTATAACAGTAGTGCACAACAACTATGCAGGCTTGCAACGCAACACCGTAGTCATGTTAGCAGAGACAACACAGAGACAATGCAACTGACAATGGCGTCAGGACTAGCATACCATATTACGAACACAGGTGTAGTCTTGTGGCCTGTACACCTGCTTGTAGCACGATAACCAAGGTAGGATTGAGGAATGAGCAAAAGTCAGCAGAGAGTAAATATTTATATATATTTCCATAACCAAAAGCAAGCAAGTATATGATCAATGTATATACACTAAGTACAAAGCAAGTTAAGAAGAAAGTCACAGTGAGAACTGTCTGCCAATGTTGCTCCACAAGTCTCAACATAGCTTCACAGTTTTGCCAGGCTTCCTTGTGATTCGCTGGATTGATCCAAGGTGCTTGCATAATAAGAGAGCCCTCTCTTGTTACACTCTTACCAGCTGGTCCCTTGGTCGGGAGGGTATGCCTATTTGGGTGAGTGACATATGTCGAATAAAATATAACGTAGTCCGAGCATGATACTTTTTGACAACATGCATTTTGAGGAAAGTGACCCGAGCCACTGGCATAAGACAAGAGAGAGGTATATCTGGTCTCATGGTCACACCATTTGACATGAATTCACATAACCTTACAAATCAAATCAAAGGCATTATTCTATCATTCATTCTGCAGTTACTTGATGATACAGTAACAAATTTGATATCTTTCTCTGCACAAAATATCTAAACGTAATTTAATATATATATTAATACGCTAATAATATTAATAAAACAACGATGGTTATTAATAATAATAATAATAATAATAATAATAATAATAATAATAATAATAATATATAATAATAATTAACTGTGTGTGAGTTTTTCATAATTAGTTCTTTCAATACAACACAGCAACAAGGGGTCACAGTTGGAAGTTGAAGACCAGATGAATCACAGGGATGTTAGGAAGTATTTCTTCAGTCACAGAGTTGTTAGAAAGTGGAATTGCCTGGGAAGCGATGTAGTGGAGGCAGGATCCATACATAGCTTTAAGAACTATTTTGTTATAATACCACTTGCTATATTGATGAATATGGAGAATATATTTTTTTCAAATTTTACTGTTAAAAATCTTAAGACTCCCATTATAACAATCGGTGCCATTTAACGGATGCCTCATACAAACCTCCTAAATTTTAGCGATAAATTTAAGACTATTAACAAACAACCAAATGAACAAGCACCACCTTCTCTTAGCTGGAGACATCAACATCAACCTTGGCCTCACAGATGACCAGCCAGTAACTGATTTCATCAACAATATGAACAACACACTTCTCATACTAACAATAACTAAACCAACCAGGCTGACTGAGACAAGTGCAACCATAATTGACCATATATGGAGCAATATACTAGCCCCCTTAAATCAGGGATAATCACAGACAGCACTACAGACCACTACCCCACCTTTCTCTTAACAAACATTAGTAAACAACCACTGGAATACAACAAAGTTTCTTTTAGACTCCTTGATGAGTCCTCAATAAGTAACTTCACAGCAGAGCTAGGGACGGTTGACTGGCCTACAGAATTATCCAATGCCAATGGTATTGATGACTGGATAGACATATTTCTTAATAAATTGCTTAGACTATATAACAAACATTGTCCCATTAAAACAAAACAGATTACGAATAAATGGCTAGGTTGCCCATGGCTCACTAACAGTATACTAAGATCCATTGATAAGAAACATCAATATGAGGAGCAATATAGACAGGGTTTAATACACAAAGATATTATTAAACACTATGCATCAGTTCTCACCAAATTAATAAGAAAAGCCAAGCAATTGTACTATTCCAGCAGATTCACAGAAACAAAAGGAGATATAAAAAAGACCTGGAAAACACTCTCTCAGGTTCTGGGCACCCACAAACTGAAAAAAAACTAGGGATATTGTCCTAACTAAAATGAATGAAACACAACTACAGCCTATTGATACAGTTAAGGAGATAAATGACTTCTCAACCATAGGATCAAATCTCGCCAATAAAATCCCAGGTACCAACGCCCGAGCAAGTGATTACTTAGATGGGAATTTCCCAACCACTTTCTATCTTGCACCTACTGAACCCACTGAAGTCACCATGATTATCAAGTCACTTAAAAATAAATCACGAATCTGTCTCAAGTCCCACCACTATTGTACAAGAGAATGGCTCATGTTCTTTCGCCTGCTATTTCATTTATCTAACAAATCACTAGAAACTATCACTTTCCCGACACTACTCAAGACAGCAAGCGTTACACCAATACACAAAGGTGGTGACCCCACAGATGTAAACAACTATAGGCCAATATCAAACTAATCGTTGCTATCCAAAATCTTCGAGAAACTCGTGCACAAGATATTATAATAATTTATAATGGCACAGAGCATACTCAACCCCTGCCAATTTGGCTTCAGAAAAAAAAAACGATGCAATTGTAAAAATGCTAGATCTGGTTTACACAGCACTGGAAAATAAGGAATATCCATTAGGACTTTTTATTGACCTAAGGAAAGCTTTTGACACAGTAGACCACGGCATCCTACTCCACAAACTTGACCATTATGGTGTAAGAGGCCACGCACTTACATATTTCAAATCCTACCTTACTAACAGGTATCAATACGTTTCTATTAAGGACATAACCTCATCAACACGACCACTTGATACTGGACTGCCACAGGGAAGTGTCCTTGGTCCCCTGCTCTTCTTCTTATACATCAATGATCTTCCCAACGTATCACAACACCTGAGGACACGACTTATGTCATCTCCCACCCAAATCTTGCCTCACTCAACATCATTGTTACGAAGAGCTCCTGCCAATAAATTTACACTTAACACTGACAAAACCTTCTATATTATGTTTAGTAACAGAGCAGGTGTTGCACAACTGAACATTAAGATTGACAACACTCTTATTGCTAAACATAATGAGGGCAAATTCCTGGGCCTACACCTCGACAGCAACCTGAAATTCAGCCCCCATTTCCAACATATAACAATAAAAGTATCCAAAACGGTTGGGATCCTCTCAGATACTTTACTACGTACCACAATCAGCCCTACTCACATTATAGTATTCACTCATCTATCCCTACCTCACATATGCCATTTGTGCTTGGGGATCAGCAGTAGCAAGACACCTAAAAAAGCCGAAGTAAGAATTATCACACTATCCAATACTAGGCAACACCCCCTCCCCCCCACTCTTCACACCTACTACTGTGCAACCTACATTTAGAGAACCATAAATTCCAATATTAACCCTGAACTAAAACACTTTCTTGATAGTTGTGACAGAACCCATAGACATAATACTAGACACAAACATCTCTATGACATTCCCCGTGTCCAGCTAAATCTATACAAAAATTCAATGAACATAAAAGGGCCTAAAATCTGGACCTCCCTGCCTGAAAACTCTAGAACTGCAGACACAACCTACATTTTCAAAACTACCGTTAAAAAACATCTTATCTCCCTAACACACCCCACTGTCAGCTAACTCCATGAAAACCACATATTCTCTTATTCGTATCATGCACACATCCAAAACAAAATAGACTTGCTCTCGATATCTATGATTCCCCCTAATTTACACTTACACTCACCCAAATGACTGTAAACATAGAATTCCTAATATAGATATTGCCTAATAAATATTAAGCTAGTCCTAAGTTTACCTGAGATACTCCAATATAGGAGCTTTAATAGAAACTGTGTATCATGCCAAGACAAAACAATTCTCATTACTAAATTTACAAATTATTATATTCTTATATGATTTGTAATACCTCACTATTGTAAATCTAATTAATCACTACAGTTACCTAACTTTAATATCAGTATGCTCCATAACCTGTGTCAATATAGAGTAAGATATTAGTCTGCTCGAAATGCCTAGTCATGCTAGTGGCCTTCTTTGTAATTAATATTTTATAATATGTAAACCACACATTGTAAACCTTACAAAGAAATAAACATTTCAATTTCAAGAGGTATGATAAAGCTCAAGGAGCAGGAAGAGTGACCTAGTAGCGGCCAGTGAATAGGTGGGGCCAGGAGCTGTGAATCGACCCCTTCAACCACAAATAGGTGAGTACAAACACACACAAACACACACTAACACACACACACACAACACACACACACAAACACTCAAACACACAGACATGAAGCACTTAACTACAGACCAGTGTCACTGACATGTATAGTATGCAAGGTCATGGAGAAGATTATCAGGAGAAGAATGGTGGAGCACCTAGAAAGGAATGAGCTTATCAACGACAGCTAACACGGTTTCAGGGACGGGAAATCCTGTGTCACAAACCTACTGGAGTTCTATGACAGGGTGACAGCAGTAAGACAAGAGAGAGAAAGGTGGGTAGATTGCATTTTCTTGACTGTAAGAAGGCGTTTGACACAGTACCACACAAGAGATTAGTGCAAAAGCTGGATGACCAGGCAGGGATAACGGGGAAGGCACTCCAATGGATCAGGAAATACCTGTCAGGAAGACAGCAGCGAGTCATGGTTCGTGGCGAGGTGTCAGTGTGTGCGCCTGTGACGAGGGGGTTCCGCAGGGGTCAGTTCTAGGACCGGTGCTGTTTCTGGTATTTGTGAACGACATGGCAGAAGGAATAGCCTCCGAAGTGTCCCTGTTTGCAGATGATGTGAAGTTGATGAGAAGAATTGAATCGGACGAGGACCAAGCAGAACTACAAAGGGATCTGGACAGGCTGCAGGACTGGTCCAGAAATTGGCTCCTGGAGTTCAACCCCACCAAGTGCAAAGTCATGAAGATTGGGGAGGGCAAAGAAGACCGAGACGGAGTACAGTCTAGGGGGCCAGAGACTACAAACCTTACTCAAGGAAAAAGATCTTGGGGTTAGTATAACACCAGGCACATCTCCTGAGGCGCACATCAACCAAACAACTGCTGCAGTGTATGGGCGCCTAGCAAACCTAAGAACAGCATTTCTACATCTTAATAAGGAATCGTTCAGAACACTGTACACTGTGTACGTTAGGCCCATACTGGAGTATGCAGCACCAGTTTGGAACCCACACCTAGCCAAGCACATAAAGAAACAAGACTAGTCCCGGAGCTAAGGGGTATGTCCTACGAGGAGAGGTTAAGGGAAATCGACCTGACGACATTGGAAGACAGGAGGGATAGAGGGGATATGATAACGACATATAAAATACTGAGAGGAATCGACAAGGTGGACAGAGACAGAATGTTCCAGAGGTGGGACACAGCAACAAGGGGTCACAGTTGGAAGACTCATATGAACCCAGGGCTGTTAGGAAATATTTCTTCAGTCACAGAGTTGTCAGGAACTGGAATAATCTGGAAAGTGATATAGTGGAGGCAGGATCCATACATAGCTTTAAGGAGAGGTATGATAAAGCTCATGGAACGGGTAGAGTGACCGAGTAGCGGCCAGTGAAGAGGCGGGGCCAGGAGCTGTGACTCGACCCCTGCAATCACAACTAGGTGAGTACAACTAGGTGAGTACATACACACACACACACACCATTAAAGCTCTGAACAATAGCATCAGGTTTACAATGGTCTCAAACAACACAAAACCTACTATATAACAAAACCATTTCAGTAAGAGAATGAAAATGAGAGGAGAGAGGAGAGAGAGAGAGAGAGAAGAGAGAGAGAGAGAGAGAGAGAGAGAGAGAGAGAGAGAGAACAGACAGACAGACAGAGACAGAGACAGAGACAGACAGACAGACAGACAGACAGAATGACAGTCAGAAATGAGAGATCAGGTTAAAGTTATGGAAAAACTAGAGGAATTCGTGATAGTAAGAAAATGATTGAAATAGCTTGAGTGAGATTAACGATGAATGAGTGGAAGACCATCCATAACCACCACCACTACCCACTGGTACTCAACGGACTGTCCACCACAACCATCACTACCACCACCGTCACTACCACCACAATCATCACTACTACCACCGTCACTACCACCATTACACATTGTTACTGAGCAGACTATCCACCACTACCATCACTACCACCACCATCACCACAACTTCCAACATCACTGCCACCACTACCATCACTACAACCATTACATCACCTCCACCTTCACTACCACCACTACCATCACCACCATCACTACCCCACAACCATCACTACACATTGTTACGAGCAGACTATCCACCACTATCATCACCACCACTACCATTACTACCACCACTACCATCATTACCACCAATACCATCACCACCACTACCATCATCACCACTACCATCACCACCCTCTACTATCACCACCACTGTGGAGAAAATTCTCCAGAAAGGGGGTATCATCTCAGCCCTCTCAGCCCCCCTTCAGCCCCCTGAGGGACACAACTCTCCCGGAAGGGCCAATGGAGTTTAGCTTTGCATAAAAAAGTTTGACTGAAACAATGTCTACCAGCTCATAGTCACGCCACACTCTTCTAGCAGATCAGTGTTTGTTATAATTCAAGTACCAGGAAACGAAAGCAAGTATTTTCTTCCCTTAGCAGGAAAGTTACAGAAAACCCTACACCACTTTACCACAATGTGGGACTAGATGAACGTCGTCTATAGCCAGATAACAAACAATTTATCACTTGTATTGAATACTGTGATGTTAAGCAAAGGAGGTAAATCACGCTGAAGTCGAGGGTTGAGGGCGCTACGCAGGGCAGATTGGCTTCAAGAGACAGACGAAAGGGTCACGTGGGCATCGCCCCTTGCCGGGAACGGACAAAGAACAATAGTATTAAGTGCGTTCTTTACTCTTGATCATTTGACAATCTCAGAAATTCGCGGTAGAACATTACCCAGTGAAGTGTAACCGGTCGTCCTGTTGTGAAAATACCAAAAAAAACTATGGACAAATCTTGGAACTGAGTAGTGAAGTGTAATCAGTGGGAGTGTTGCAGAACATTCCCGACAGAGTGGAGGAGAGTGCAACACTTCCTGAGACACTCCTGCTTCAATCAAGTCATCGATACCGTCCTGAAATGGTGCTGTCAACACCATAGCTCACGTTTCAAGAGCAAGATAAGTCTCAATCTCGCTTGTAGAACCTAATAAACTGCAGTTTTAGGTAGACACAAGGTGATTAAGGATGTCCTTTTCTAGGCCGTGATCAGTGGACCATTGAGTCCAACTGAGTAAACTAAAATTTAGCATTACATTTCAAGTCTTAAATGCTGAAATGTAAGCTCCTTTTGGGGGAACTACATACTTATTACTTATTCTTATCTTATTCTGCAGCTGCAGGACCAGAATACTATCTGACTACTTATTACAAAAACCAGAAAAGGCTGAGTGCTAGGGGGGGAGACCTTCTAGTATTCTCTGGAGATGTCTATACTTTATAGATCCCCCTTTTTTAACAACCACTACCACCATCAATATCACCCACCACCACTACTACCCCAAAAACCCCCCACCACCATCACTACTACCTGAACCACCATTAACACCATCACTACTATAACCACTACCACCATTCCTTCACCACCACCATCACTACATAACCACTACCACCTTTCCCCAAACCCCACGACCACCACCTACCACCACCGTTCCACCGCAACCACCACTACCGCTACTATTCTATCAATGTCACTAACACAACGACAACAAAACCCCCTCACCACCACCCCGGGACAACCACTACCATCACCAAGGACATCAGCATCATCACCATCACTACCACAACCACCACAACCACTACCACCATCACTACCACCATCACCACCACCACCACCATCGTTACCACTACTACCACCATCACTACCAAAACCACCACCACAAGTACCACCATCACAACCACCACCACTACCACCACCGCTATCACTACTACCATCACCACCACCACTACCACCACCACTACCACAACCAATAGCACCTCCACCACCGCTACCACCACACTTCCACAACCGCCACCATCACCACTACTACCACCATCACTATGAGAACCACTCACATCCACCAACACTTCCATCACCAGCCCCTTTTCACCACCTCCACTACCATCACGACTACCACCACCACCATGTCCATAACCACTACCACCACTATCAATACCTCAACCACCACCACCCTACCACAGCCAAACCACTACCAGCACCACTACCATCACCACCACCACTAATACCATCACTACCATAACCACTACAACTAACATAATCGCCACCAGACTATCACCACCATCATCGCCACTATCACCAAACTACCTCACTACCACATCACTACCTCATCCACCACCACTACCATTACCATACCATCCCCATCAGCACCATCACCAACAACACTAATATCACTACCACAACCACTACCACCATCACTATGACAACCACCACCACCACTTCCATCACTAGCACCTTTACCACCTCCACTACCATCAATACCATCACTACCACAACCACCATCACCACCACTACTACCACAACCACCATCACTACCACCATCAGTACTGCAACCACCACCTTACTACCACTATCACTACTTCAAACACTACCACACCACCGCCATTAACACTACCAGTGCCACTACTAACACCATCCCCACTAAAAACCACTACCATCACCAAAATTCCCATCACCACCACCACTAGTATCACCATCGCCACTACCATCACCAAAACCATCATTTTCACCATCACTATAATCACTACCATAACTACCACCACTACTATCAGCACCAACATCACCACCACTTCTATCATCATCACCATCACCATCACCTCCACCATCAGTACCACAACCACCATTAATACCATCACCACTACTTCCTCACCACCACCACAATCATCATCACTGCCACAACTACCACTACCATACTACGTACACAGATATGGACATGGTACATACCTTCCCGAATGCGATAACTTAGGAAGAGCAAAGATATTGGAAAATCAATTAATGTTTTTCCTTCCCCAAAATAAGTAGTAAATTTACAATGTACGTATATAGCCCATGTACAGTATTTACAAATTTTGTACAATCAGGCAAATGGGAAACATAAGACACAGTAATCAAGAGGGAAAAAGCACAATACAAGATAAAACTGGGGGAAAAAAGGGGAAAGGGAAATTTTGCAAAGTTTTTTACAAATTTACCACATCGCTTCACAGCTTTGGGAGACTTTCTTGTGATTGGGTTGTTGAAGCAAGGAAAATGGTACAACGATGCCCTTTATCGCTATACCTTAACTTTTCTGGGTCAGCAGAACGTTATGAGTATGTGACATACGCCAAGTGAAATGAAATACTAAGGGAGATGAATGGGTTTAGAGAACCGACGAGTTTGGGAAATTAGACACATATGCAACACTTGGGTGTCTTTATTGAGGAAACGTTTCGCCCACATTTTTTCATTTTTTCAAAAAATCCAAATTTTACAGTCCTCAATCTTGAATAGAAAACAGCATATCTGCTGAAGAGGGAGCTTTTATACTGAGGAGGGGGTGCAGCAGTCGAGGAGGGCCAAAACCCCTGTGAAAGTAGGTCGCCCAAGGGTTAGGCAAGGGAAGATACCCAATGTTGCATATGTGTCTAATTTACAATATTTTGCCAAACCCCGGGCCCTTTCGGCGTACGGGTGTGCTGGGACCAGCCCTGACCCTTGGGGGACTTTGTTCAACTTCTTCTTTCCCAAAATGGCGGCGGCAGGCAGACGCCGGACCAAAATGTGTGCTGATATGGTGGTTGGAGCCTTTGCAACCTGCAGTAGGCCACTGTTTTTCCCATGATACTGCTGATCCTATGGTGCAAAACGGTGAACAGGGTCTTTGGGAACTCACGCAATGGCGATGAACGATTGATCGATAAACACCAGACAAGATTTACACCCAAATCTTCGAGTACGATTTAAGGACGGTCGAGACTTACCCCCGGGCCGGGTACGGAATGCCCTTTGAGGAGACCACGCCAACATCAGAAAAGTCTTCAGTCCCCGGGGGCCGTAATATGGCCACGGCAGGGAGGTGGTCCGAGGGCCTCAAGGCCCCAGGGGGCTCTTACCTCGAAGATGACACTGCAATCCCATACCGTAAACGCTGTATTGCCGAGTTTTGTACCCAGGTGGGTCACGTACGGGGGGCAGAGGAAATTGTCTTATGTGGCAAAAGGAGAAAGGGCCGAGGGCGGGAAAAGAAGGCAAAAAGTTGGGATGGGCTGGACGGGAAAGGGATGATGGTGGTGAGAAAGAACTGACCTTTCCAACCGGAAGAAATCAGAGAATGGAGGACATATGAGGCTTAGATGAGTTTGTGTCACATTCACAGAGTCCGTTTGTGCAGCCTGAGACAGTAAAAAGAGGAAGGTTTTTGGAGACAGCATGAGGTGCCTTTGAGGAGGTCTTGCAGGGACTTGAGAAAATGCGGTGCCAAGTGAAGGTGATGGAGATTTTAGGGGTGAGACAGGAGAGGTGAGAGCCCCAGAGGTGGGTCGTTCGATTTTAGTGAGAAGGGATTATGCAGAGGTTCATCAGTGTGAAAGTAGTGAGAGTATGGATATGGTAAGTGGTACCTGAGAGAGCGGCACTGTTTCTGAGAGTGAGACACCTTGAACCTGCACAACGAATGTGTAAGAACTTTAGTGAAGTGGCGCAGCGGAGCTTTTCTGTAAAAGGGGAAAAAGAGGGGGTAGGAAAGTCTAAGGGAAACAAAGGGTGGAGGGTTAGGGAATTGGATGCCCCTCCACAGAGTTCAAGGGAAACAACATTTATTTTCCAGGAATGATTAGCCAGGTTGGGCAGAGCCAGAGGAAGTGGGTTGAGGGGATTTCAGACAAATTTAAAGTGCAAGGGATTATACAAGAGCAACTATAGGTGTGGAAGGAACTCGAATGGGTAAGTTGTGGGCCCTCGGGCCGTCTAAAGGAGGTTGTAGTTAAAAAGGGGCGCTGAGTTTTTTTACCTTACACAGGAGGAGTGTGGGGAGGTAGAGGGTGAGGGTGGTGATTGGAGTGGTAGGGGTAAGTTTGGGGAGATATATATGCCGCGAAAATCCCACAGATGAAAGGAGTTTGTGTATGATTACATGGTGTCGGTTTTGGGGGTTTGGCAAAGGTAGTATGGGGGGATTTTAATTGATCCCATATGATGATACTAAATACTAACTAATAATAATAATACTTTATTGAGACATGGGGTTTATTACATGGTAATAGTTATACATAGTTATTACATAGTTATTACATAGTTATTAATGAGATGTAATGGCAAGCCCTAATACTGTGCACGGCATAGGGGCTGTGTTTTGGCTTTTTTAGGACCTGTAGGGAAATGCGAACACGTTGGAGGTGGGGGAGGGGCAATATACCATTTTGAGGAAAAGAATATGAGCCCGTTGATAGGTTATGGGGGAGGGGTGGGGGTGGGGCGAGTACAGACAGTGGATCTGGGGTCTTTGATCACAGGGCAGAATGCAGGTACAATGGAGGCGTGGTTAAAAGGTACGTGGGGATTAAAAGCGGTTTATTGGTGGTGAAGATAGGAAGGCAGAATTTGCGAGGTATGGGGATCTTTTAGGAATGGTGGGGGGGGTTTGATTTAGTGCAGTGGCGGGAGAGGGCCAGGAACGGAAGTACTTTGTGAGGTTGGGAGGGAGGAGAGGCGTAAAATAGGGATGGGAAATTTCTAGAGGGATTAAAATAAAAGAAAGGGAGGGGGAAAGGGAGAAGATTTCCCAAACTGAAAAATAGGAATTTCCGATCCATAATGAAAGGTTTAACGTTTTGTGGTTGAGAGCTGTTAGAAGATGTCCTGTGGGAGACAACGCCCATGAATGTTTTGGGTAAATGTAGGTTTAGGGAAAGGGGCAATGACAGGGGTTGTAAAAAGGGGAAAAGCCTTTGAAAGTAATGCAAGAGGTCAGAGGCTACGATCTACAGAGATAGGGTATGCAGATAAATTTGGGTTTGGGGAATATGTGTAGTGTACCAAGGTGCACGGGATTTGTAATCAGGGGGAGAGGGGTTTGGGGAGCAGAAGGGGACTTATGGGCAAGATACGAGGTGAGGGTATGAGGGGGGTGAATGGCTTGAGTAAAGTGGTGCCCAAGCCTGGATGGCATTGTAAATGATTTTATAGAGAGTACTGGGACGGTTTTGAGATTGCTTGGTGGAGCTGATGAATTGTATGAAGCAAACCATGGGAGGGGGCAAGGCAGGGGTAGTGGTACTCAAAGAAAAGGGACGAGGTAAGAGTAATTAACAGACAATAGTGTGATTGAAAAGATTATAAGATTTTTCAAAAGGTATTGAATAGAATTAATGGGTGGGTGTTAATTTTGATTGCAGAGGGAAAGGGGGTATACCAGGAGAAGCATGATATAAGGGAAAAAAAAGGGAAAAATATTTGGGGGGACTGAGAAGGGGGAACCTTTGCACTGGATTGCAGGGGGCGATGAAGAGAGAGAGAGGTTTGAGAGACTGAGGGGCAGGGTTTGTGAGGATAATGGGTGGAGTTCCCTTGGATAGGGGGCAAGGTGGGTAACGGGGGATTGGGGGAGGGTGGGTATGGCGAGAGGCCCCGAGGCAGGGTTGTCCCCCGTCCCAGATCCTCTTTTCCTGATTTCAGGACCTTTTATAGGCTGATTGAGGGGGCTGAAGGCCGAGAGGGGGGGAAAGGGCCATGTGTCGAGAGTATGGATGAACCACGGGGGAGTATGAGGGGGTTTGCAAGTAGCGAACATCATTAAGGGGTGCATGGCTACAGGCATGAGAACCCCAATTGGGGAAGTCTAGGTTTTTGGGAGGTGGGTAGGTGGGAAAGGCGGAGGGTTGGATGAGGAGAAGGGTGGATTGTGAACTGCCCAAATTAAGGTCTGTGGTGTAGTGTATCAGTGATGAAGTATTAGCGAGAGGGTGAATTGGGGGGGGTGGTCCAATTTGGGCCTTTAGGGCTGGGGAAAAGGCAGGCGGGGGACCCTTCCTTGGCAGCTGGTCATTGCAAAACCCAAGGGGATATACAGTAGGTTATGGCATGTAGGATAATTTATTCTGTTGCTGCAGGAGGATGTGAAACGGCTGGATGGGAGCGTGTTTCGATATGGGGCTGTAACATTGGTTAGGGAAGGGAATAATATGGAATAAAAGGATTTGGGGGTTGGGGTCCCCAATGTGTTGCACCTAAGGTTGATGTGTTTGTATGGGAAGAGATGCATGGTGAGGGTGGGGAGGACCAGATGGACTGGGGTGGGGGGGGTGGTTTTTGGGGCGCTGAGGCAGGGGCGGGACGGTGAGGTCTGGGGTGATGGCACCTCATATTTTGGGAAGACGAGCGTGATGGAGAGGGGGGGAGGTGGGGAATGGTGGTTTTGGGGAGGCGAATGATCCCATGGGGAAAAGTTTTGGGAAAGGGGGAAAAGGTTGAAAACAATCAAGAGATAGAGAGCGATGTACAGGCTTACATGGGGTCATGGCTTGAAACCCTTGCTGTACCAGATGGCTTGTGGGGAGGGTGCATGAGTAGATTAAAAAACTAGTATCCATGGGGTTTATTTTTTCAATTGATCCTATAAGAGTGTGGATAGCGGTGGAAAAGATATATGGGAGGGGGTGTTGTTGTTTTGGGGTTATGTCTAGACACGGGGGGAAGGGCCACAGGTGAGACGGTATTTATTATTTGATGGTTGATTTTGTATGTGTGTTGGGGACTGAAGGATAAGGGTCAGGGGAAAGGATCGGCGGGGTGGATATATATAGGACTAAAAGTAGAAATCAGGTATGTATGGGAAGGTGGATAGGTCCTTTTTACAGGAGTTTGGGAAACTGACGTTGCGTGATTTATAAGGCGTAGGTCGAGAGTCTGACGAGGGAGGGGGTTGGTTAGGAGGGCGAGGAGTTGAGGACGGGGGGGGGTTAGTGTGTGCTGTAAGGAATAGAGGTTTTTGGAGAAGGGGGGGGGTGGAGGTGTGTTTTTGGGGGGGAGGGGGTTAGTTTTTCCCACCCTTGTTTCCCTTTTTTTTTTTTAATTTCCATTGGTTAGGTGTTTTTTGTCTGATGAATGTTGTGTGTACTGACTCCCCAAAACGGGGGGGGTTGTGGGTGCGGGGATGGCGTTTTTTCATTTGGGAAGATGTTGTGAAGGTGTGTGATTGAGTGGTGGAGGTTTTTCCTGGGTTTTTTAGACAGGAAAGAACCAGGGGTTTTTTCCTAATCTTTTTTTTTTCCCTGCTAAGGTTTTTTTCCTTTTTATACTTTTAATTGATTGTGACAGGGAATTGAAATGTGTGTTGACAGAAAGTTTTTGGGTTTTAAATGCATGAATGTTGGGAAAGTGGGGAGGCATTTTGGGGGCCCCGCACTAATGAGTTCAGGGAAACGATCATATGTTTAGTACACTATGTTCTATGCATACACGAGAGGTGGATACCAGGTTTTTTAAATTTGGGGTTCCACCAGTTTTTAGGGGCCCTACCTGTATGTGCAGGAACAAGGTTTGCAAGGGTACCCCTTTGTTTGGGTTGGGAAAATTTTACAAACTGAATATGTTAGGCTCTGTTGATGTGTGAACTGCCATGCATATATGTGTGTGCCTTATTGCAGGTATTTTAAAAGGGCTTTGCTAATTAAATTGACTTGACGGATATAATGATTTCTTTAAGTTTATTATAAGTATATCTGTAAATGTAATCAACATTGGTTAGGATTTAATGACATTGTGATGTCATGATGATAATGAATAGGTGATCATTTGTTTCCATTGTGGATAGATTTTCCTGATGGAGAAGGCATCAGCAGGATCTTGCTCCATGCTACATTTAAAAAAAAATGCTGACATTCTCTCAAAGAGAGAGATAAGCGTTCTAATAAATTGGCCTGGAAATTGATCTCAACCCATTTGAGAATCTATGCATGGCAATAAACCAAACGCAGAATCGCAAAACAGGATTGTTCAACTGCAGAAAGCTAATTGTGTTATTAAGACTTGATAACACGACGAAGAATCCTACAAATGTGTTCAATATTGGTTGATTCTATATCAAAGCATGCTGCAAATGTTCTATAAAAGTAAAGGTAGTCACATTCCCGACAAATCAATTATCTGTCATATCATTCCAGTGTATTTTTCTAAATAAATACTAATTTTCCAAATAAATACCTTATTTCATCAGTCCCAATTAATATGCACACTACTGTAGTCCTTTGAATTTACCTAAAATATAGAAAGAACTTGAAAATATGTGAAGTAGATCAAATAGGATCTCGAGTTATAAACGAAAATTTTGGAGAAAGAAACAAAAATGCCGGGCATACATTTTTTTTGACAAAAAAGGAAAGTCTTTTTCTTGTCAAATTTAAGAACACCCAACAGACAGCTTTAGATGAAACTAATCTTTATACATGAATGTCAGTGGACATGTTCTTGACCCTTTCTTAAATAACGAGACCACATTTCCCAATCCTCTCGATGTGCTATTTCGATTATCGTTGAAGATTAGTGCTAGTGGCACACAGTACTTCTGTTCCTCTCTCAGATCCACTGAAATATATCCAAGTACCTTTGAGGTATCTATCCACGCCGCTTCATCACCTCTTCTGTTGTGCTGGGTGTATTTTTTCCGCTCTGGGCTGAATACCACCCACCCCTTGCTCATCTCTGCTGACTTCCTGGCCTCCTTGAGCCCTCTCCTTCCTTTCAGTCTGATTACCTGGTCCATTACTGTTGTGTTCAGCCTGTATATGGCTGTATGATAATCTTTGGATAAAGGATTTGGCTGATGTTATGTCATTCTAAATTGTCTGTTTAACAACTTCTACATCCCAAATTCGTTTTTGTCTTTTCTTTTTGCTTTTATTTCCTGTGTTCTTTTCTTCACATTTTTCTTATTCTCTTGCACATATAGCTCATTTCCTTTCACCTCTGGGTGAACCATGGGCTCACACTCTTCTTTTCCATTTCTCTTGCAACTGTGTATGAATTCTTCCTCTGCGTAATGGAAATGTCTCAAAAATGCTCTATAATTTCACTTGTTACTTGCTTTTTAGCTTTTACCACTGCCCTTTGCGTCTGTAGTAGTCCCTTTTTAATGTTTGGCTTCTCTCTGTTCTTCCCGCTGCTTATCTCTCCTGCTGACTTCTGACAAAGCATTCAAAACTCGCTCATGGTCACTTCAGAACTGAGAGGCATTCTTCAATATCATTTATACAAGAATTGTTCAGGGGTTGATTACAATGTCCAGCTCCGCTGGTTCAATCTCTTAATCTCTCTCTGGTTGTGTACCTGATATGTTTAGTACTGCAAACCCATGTTTGGTGCTGGAGCCTCATGTTTGATGCTGAGCCCCTGTTTGGTGCTGGAGCCCCATGTTTGATGCTGGAGCCATGTTTGATGCTGGAGCCCATGTTTGATGCTGGGAGCCTCATGTTTGATGCTGGGAGCTCATGTTGATGCTGAGCCCATGTTTGGTGCTGGAGTCCCATGGTTATGCTGGGAGCCCACAACAGCAGTGGCATAAATAAATCCATGATTTGTGATTCACAAAGGCAAGTAAAGAAAAAAAAATTCAAGGAGTGGAAACAATAATGTTTTGAAATCAATATATTGGGCATTAAAAACATCACAGACGAATCATGAAACTAATCATAAATATATGTACCTTGTTGACATAGAAACGAAGAAGAACAGAACTATCAAAGGAATATGAGTGGAGGTTTCTGCATGAGACAGACTGTTTGTTTATCAGAAATCTCTATAATGACGTTTCTGGCTAACGACTGATCGTCTAATTTTGTCGAAGGGCAAAGCTACAAAAGTTCACCTGCAAAGACAGTGTCTGTCAGAAACCAAGCAATAGAACAAAAGATGGTTATTATTTTTGTAAGAATCCAGAAGTGAAATAAGGTTGCGTGTCGCAAGTGAAATTATGTGATTATACCAACACCTTGTTTGAAAATGACCGTATGAACAATAGTCTGCTATACATGATGAATGGTCCGTCCGGGTTCAGATGAATGGAACACCTGCTAGAAAATACCACCACCTGAAAGAGACATTTTTTGAATCGTTATGACGCAACAGGCAAGTTAAAATTGTTACGCCACTAATTTTGGTTTACATTGATCTTAATCTGTCTGTTCTCTGCTGATGAAATAAGCACATGTGTAATACTCTCTGTTGATGAATAAGACATGTGTACACTCTGCTGATGAATAAGATACATGTAATACTTGCTGATGAATAAGATATTATGTGTAACACTCTCTGTTGATGAATAAGATACATGTAACACTCTCTGTTGATGAATAAGATACATGTGTAACACTCTGTTGATGAATAAGATACATGTGTAACACTCTCTGTTGATGAATAAGACATATGTGCACACTCTCTGTTGATGAATAAGACATGTGTAACACTCTGTTGATGAATATGATATGTACACTTCGTTGATGAATAAGATACATGTACACTCTGTTGATGAATAAGACACATGTGCAATACTCTCTGATGAATGACATGTAACACTCTGTTGATGAATAAGATAGCTACGTGAAACACTCTCTGTTGATGAATAAGATATGTAATATCCTCTGTTGATGAATAAGATATATGTGTAAATAATTTGCCTGATGAATAAGAGGCATGTGTAATACTTGCTGATGAATAAGATACATGTACACTCTCAAGTTGATGAATAAGACACATGTGTAACACTCTGTTGATGAATAAGATATGTGTACACTCTGCTGATGAATACACATGCAATACCTCTGTTGATGAATAAGATATGTAACACTCTGCTGATGAATAAGATACATGCACACTCCCTGTTGATGCAGCCAAGATACATGCAACACTCCCTGTTGATGAATAAGATACATGTGTACACTCTCTGTTGATGAATAAGACACGTGTAACACTCTGTTGATGAATAAGACACATGTGTAACACTCTGTTGATGAATAAGACACATGTGTAACAGTCTCTGTTGATGAATAAGACATGTAATAGACTTCTGTTGATGAATACATACATGTGTACTTGTTGGATGAAGACACATGTGTACAGTCTCTGTTGATGAAGAAGATACATGTGCAACACTCTGCTTTCGATGAATAAGATACATGTAATACTCTCTGCTGATGAATAAGATACATGTGTAACACTCTGTTGATGAATAAGATATTATGTGTAACACTCTATGTTGATGAATAAGATACATGTGTAATACTCTGTTGATGAATAAGATACATGTAACACTCTGGTTGATGAATTAAGATACATGTAATATTCCCCCTGTTGATGAATAAGACATGTGTAACACTTCTGTTGATGAATAAGATATGTGTAACCACTTGTTGATGAATAAGATATGTGTACACTCTCTGTTGATGAATAAGATACATGTGTACACTCTCTGTTGATGAACAGATACATGTACATCCTCTGTTACTGATGAATAAGACACATGTGTAACACTTCTCTGTTGATGAATAAGACATGTGTAATACTCTCTGTTGATGAATAAGACATGTAACAGTTCTGTTGATGAATAAGACATGTGTAATAATTCTCTGTTGATGAATAAGATACGTGTAACACTCTGTTGATGAACAGCATAGCCATGCAATAGCCCTGCTGATGAAGCAAGATACATGTGTAACACTCCTCTGCTGACAAGATACATGTGTAACACTTCTGCTGATGAATCAAGACATGTAATATTCTCTGCTGATGAATAAGATACATGTGTAATATCTTCTGTTGATGACAGACACTGCTGATGAATAAGACACATGTGCAACACTTCCTCTGCTGATGAACAGACACACGTGTAATAGTTCTGCTGATGAATAGCAACACTTGCTGATGAATACACATATGTGTAATGATCTCGTTGATATCAGCACACATGTGTAACAGCCCTGCCGATGAAGAAGATACATGTGTAATACTCTCTGTTGATGAATAGCATACATGTGTAATAATTATCTGCTGATGAATACATACATGCACTCTGTGTGTAATACTTCTCTGCTGATGAATAAGATACATGTAATATCTGTTGATGAATAAGACATGTGTATTGTTGATGAATAAGACAGGGCGATGTGCAATACTTCGTTGATGAATAAGACATATGCGTAACACTTCGCAGATGAATAAGACATGCAATATCTGCTGATGAATAAGACACATGTGTAACGTCTTCTGCTTCGATGAATAAGACACATGCAAATATCTTCTGCTGATGAATAAGACACATGTGCAACATTTGCCGATGAACAAGACATGTGCAACACTCCCTGCCGATGAATAATACATAACATCTCTCTGTTGATGAATAAGACACATGTGTAACATTTGCTGATGAATAATATATGTGCAATATGTTACACAGACATATGTGCAAACATTTCTATGTTGAGCGCAATAAGACATGTGTACATTTCTGTTGATGAATAAGACAGTGAATATTTCTGTTGATGAATATGACATGCACGCTTCTGTTGACAGAATAAGACTATGTGGGAATCTTTTCGTTCGATGAATAAGACACATGTGCAAACATTCTTCTGTTGATGAATAAGACACATGTGAATATTCTTCAAGCTGATGGTCAGACATTATGTACTTCTGTTGACATCAAGACATATGTTCAATACTTCTGTTGATGAATAAGATACATGTGTGCACATTTCGTTGGATGAATAAGACATGCACATCTTCTGTTGATGAATACATTACATGTAATACTTCTGTTGATGAATAAGACACATAGTAACGCTTCGTTGATGAATAAGACATGTAATACTGTCTGATGAATAAGCACATGTGCAAATACCTCCTCTGCCGAATATCAAGACATGTGCAACACTTCTGTTGATGAATAAGACACATGTGCAAATACTCTTCGTTGATGACAGACATGTGTACATTTCTCTGCTGATGAATACACATATGTGTAATACTTCTTCGTTGATGAATAAGACACATGTGCAACACTCTTCAAGCTGATGAATAAGACATGCAGTGGCCTCTCTGCTGATGAATAAGACACATGTGTGTCACTTCTTGCTGATGAATAAGACATGTGTGCAACGCTCTGCTGATGAATAAGACATGTGTAATACTGTTGATGAATAAGACATTATGTGCAACATTCTCTGTTGATGAATAAGACATGTATCATTTTCAAGCTGATGAATAAGACACATGTGCAATACTTCGTTGATGAATAAGACACATGCGCAACACTTTTCGTCAAGACATGTAACACTTCGCCAATAAGACATGTGCAACACTTCGTTGATGAATAAGACATGTGCAATAGCTCGTTAATGAACAGACATGTGTAATACTTCGTTGATGAATAAGACACATGTGCAAATAATTCTCTGCCGATGAATAAGACATGTGCAACACTCTGTTGATGAATAAGACATATGCAAACACTCTGTTAATTTAGAATAAGACATATGCAAATACTTGGGTATTTGTGCTTTTAAGATGTTTTCACACAGCAGGATCATTAATTCAATACAGAGTGTAATTGAAGATGCTGAAACTAGAGACAGAAGAAGATGAGGCATCAGTCCTCAACTACGATGATGTTCCTTTACCATCACACTGGGTGAGCACCATCAAGACTACAGTGATAAACCACCATCAAGACTACAGTGGTGAACACCATCAAAACTACAGTGGTACAATTATCAAACTACAGTGGTGAACACCATCATCAGGACTACAGTGGTGAACAATTACCAAGACTACAGTGATAAACACCATCAAACCACAGTGGCACTCATCATCAGGACCACAGTGCAGAACACCATCAAGACCACAGTGATAAACACCATCAAAACTAAGCAGTGGTGAAACACCATCAAACTAAGATAAACACCATCTAAGACTACAGTGGTGAAATACCATCAGGGACTACAGTGGTGTGAACACTATCATACTCCACAGAACACTATCATCAGATTCATGAGTGGTGAACACTATCAAAGATCAGTGGTAACACTATCAAGATTATTACCGGTGAATACCATCAGACTATTAATGGTGAACACACAGATTACAGTGGTGAATACTCATCAAAACTACAGGTGAATACTATCAGACTATATGAATACTATCAAGACATAGTGATAAACACTATCAAGACCACAGTGTGAATACCATCAAGACTACAGTGGCAAACCATCAGATTACAATGGTGAACACTATCATCAGACTACAGTGAGAACATCATGACCACAGTGATAAACACCATCAAGACCGCATATGTTCACCACTGTACCCTGCAGTGTGCTCCACTCATTGCAGTCTTGATGGTGTTTACCACTGTAGTTTTGATGGCAGTTCACCACTGTAGTCCTGATGCAGTTTACTACTGTAGTCTTGATGGTGTTCACCATCAGAAGTCCTGATGATGGTGTTCACCATTGCAGTCCTGATGGTTTTTTTAAACACTGTAGTTCCTGATGGTGTTCACTGTAGTCTTGATGGTGTTTATCACTGTAGTCTTGATGGTGTTCACCATTGTCCTGATGATGGTATTCACCACTGTGAAGCCTTTGATGGTGTTCACTACTGCAGTCTTGATGGTGTTCACCATTGTAGTCCTGATGATGGTGTTCTACCATTGTAGTCTTGATGGTGTCGTACTACTGTAAGGTCTTGATGGTGTTCACCACTGTAGTCCTGATGATGGTGTTCACTGTAGTTTTGATGGTGTTCACCATCAGTAGTCCTGATGATGGTGTTCACCACTGTAGTCTTGATAGTGTTTATTTACTGTAGTTTTGATGGTGTTCACTATCAGTTTTGATGGTGTTTATCACTGTAGTCTTGATGGTGTCTACTACTGTAGTCCTGATGATGGTGTTCACTAAATCACTGCATTTGATGGCGTTTATCACTGTAGTCTTGATGGTGTTCACTATCAGGTAGTCCTTGATGATAGTGTTCACTATCAGAAGCTTGATGGTGTTCCCCACTGTAGTTTTGATGGTGTTCCCCACTGTAGTCTTGATGGTGTTTATCACTGTAGTCTTGATGGTGCTCCCCGGGTTGTGTGGTGAACATCACCCTGGTTGGGGGACTGATTACCTCATCTTCTTCTGTCTCTAGTTCGGCTTTCTTCAATTCCCTTTTATTGAATTAAAAAGGTCTGTTTTCCCGGGAAAACATCTTAAAAGCACAAATCCCCAAGTGTTGCACATTGTCTTATTCATTAAAGAGAGTGTTGCACTTTGTCTTATTCATAAAACAGAGTGTTGCACATGTCTTATTCATCAACAGAGAGTGTTCCATGTGTCTTATTCATCAACAGAGAGGTTGCACATGTGTCTTATTCATTAACAGAGAGTGTTGCACATGTTTTCCTATTCATCAACAGGAGAGTGTTGCACATGTCTTATTCATCAAACAGAAGGTTGCACATGTGTTATTCATAAAGAGGGGTTTTGGGGGAAACATGTGCCCTTATTCATCAACAGAGAGTGTTGCACATGTGTCTTATTCATCAACAGAGAGTGTTGACATGTGTCTTATTCATCAACAGAGTGTTGCACTTTGTGTCTTATTCATAAAAGTGTTGCACTGTCTTATTCATCAACAGAAGCGTTGCACATGTTTTCCTTATTCATCAACAGGGGTGTTGCACATGTCTTATTCATCAACAGGGGTGTTGAAATTTGTTTTTATTCATCAACAGAGAGTGTTGCACATGTGTCTTATTCATCAACAGAGAGGTTAATTATGCCCCATTCATCAACAGAGATTTTCAATGTTCTTATTCACCCGAGAGGCAATGTGTTTTTATTCATCAACAGGGGTGTTGCACATGTCTTATTATTCAACAGAGAGTGTTGCACATGTGTCTTATTCATCAACAGTGTTGCAATGTCTTATTCATCAACAGAGAGCGTTGCACATTTTCTTATTCATCAACGAAGTGGGGGAAGGGTCTTATTCATCAAAGAGTGTTGAAACATGCCTTTTTCATCAACAGAGAGTGTTGCACATGTGTCTTATTCATAAACAAAAGTGTTGAACATGTGTTTTATTCATCAACAGGGGTTTTGCAAATTGTGTCTTATTCATCAACAGAGAGTGTTGCAATGTGTCTTTTTTATCAACAGAGATGTTGCAAAAAACCCTTATTCATCAACAGGTTTGCACATGTCTTATTCATCACAAGAGCGTTGCACATGTGTCTTATTCATCAACAGAGAGTGGGAATGTTTATTCATAAAGAGAGTTTGCACATGTCTTATTCATCAACATAGAGTGTTGCAATGTGTCTTATTTATCAACATGAGTGTTGCACATATGTCTTATTCATCAAAGAGAGTGTTGCACATGTTTTTATTCATAAACAGAAGTGTTGAAATGTGTATTATTCATAAACCGAGAGTGTTGCAAAGCCTTATTCATCAACAGAGAGTGTTGCACATGTGTTTTATTCATCAACAGAGAGTGTTGCACATGTGTCTTATTCATCAACAGAGGTTGCACATGTGTCTTATTCATCAACAGAAGTGTTGCAGGTCTTATTCATCTACAGAAGTGTTGCACATGTGTCTTATTCATCAACAGAGAAGGCATTTTCTTATTCATCAACAGAGAGGGCACATGTGTCTTATTCATCAAAGAAGTTTAAACATGTATCTTATTCATCAACAGAGGTGTTCACATGTGTCTTTTTCATCCACAGAGTGTTACATATCTTATTCATAAAAGATAGTTTTTACACATGTATCTTATTCATCAACAGAGAGTTTAAATGATTTTTCCTTCATCAACAGAGACTGTTAAAATGTTCTTATTCATCAGAGAGTGTTCCATTGTCTTTTTCATCAGAGGGGCACATGTATCTTATTCATCAAACAGAGATTTTACACATGTGTCTTATTCATCAACAGAGAGTGTTACATGTGTCTTATTCATCAAGAGTATTGTGTATCTTATTCATAAACAGAGAGTGTTACACATGTATCTTATTTATCAAAGAAGTGTTACACATGTATTTATTCATCAACAGAAGTGTTACACATGTATCTTATTCATCAACAGAGAGTTTTTACACATGTATTTTCCCATCAAAGACTGTTACACATGTGTCTTATTCATCAACAGGGGTGTTACAATGTGTCTTATTCATCAACAGAGGTGTTACATGATCTTATTCATCAACAGAGCTGTTACATTTTCTTATTCATCAACGGGATGTTACACATTGTCTTATTCATCAACAGAGAGTTAAATTTTGTGTCTTATTCATCAACAGAGAGGTTACTTTGTATCTTATTCATCAACAGAAGGTTAACATGTTCTTATTCATCAACAGAAGTGTACACATGTATCTTATTCATCAACAGAGAGTGTTACAATGATCTTATTCATCAACAGAGTGTTAAAATGGTCTTTTTCCCATCAACAGGGGTGTTCATGAATCTTATTCACAACAGAGTTTTAACATGTGTTTTATTCTTTAAGAATTTACATGTATCTTATTCACAACATAGAGTGTTACACATGTATCTTTTTCCCATCAACAGAGGGGTTTTAAACCTTTGTTTCATTAAATAACAGAGATTTACATGTATCTTATTCATCAACAGAGAGTGTTAAAATGTATCTTCTTCATCAAAGAGACTGTAAAATGTGTCTTTTTCATCAACAGGGGTGTTTAAAATGTGTCTTATTATCAACAAGAGTGTTACACATGTATCTTATTCATCAAGGAGCTGTTACACATTTTCTTATTCATCAACAGAGAGTTTACACAGGGTTTATTCATCAACAGAGAGTGTTAACATGTGTCTTATTCATCAACAGAGATGTTACATGTATCTTATTCATCAACAGAGAGTTTTAAAACATGTTCTTATTCATCAACAGAGAGTGTTAAAATGTATCTTATTCATCAACAGAGAGTGTTACACATGTATCTTATTCATCAACAGAGAGTGTTACACATGTGTCTTATTCATCAACAGAGAGTGTTACACATGTATCTTATTCATCAACAGGGTGTTACAATGTGCTTATTAAATAACAGGGGTTTTACAATGTATCTTATTCATCAACAGAGTGTTAAAATTTATCTTATTCATCAACAGAGTGTTAAAATGTATCTTATTCATCAACAGAGAGTGTTACACATGTATCTTATTCATCAACAGGGGTGTTTCACATGTATCTTATTCATCAACAGAGAGTGTTACACATGTATCTTATTCATCAACAGAGATGTTATTATGTATCTTATTAATAACAGAGAGTGTTACAATGTATTTATTCATCAACAGAGAGTGTTACATGATTTATTCATCAACAGAGGGGTTTTACATTGTTCTTTTTCATCAACAGAGAGTGTTAACATGTGTCTTTTTCTAACAGAGGTGTTAAAATGTATCTTATTCATCAACAGAGAGTGTTACACTTTATCTTATTCATCAAAAAGGGGTTTTTACCTTTATCTTATTTATCAAAGGGGTGTTACATTTTCTTATTCATCAAAAGAAGTGTAAAAACTTATTCATCAACAGGGGTGTTACACAGTTTTATTCATCAACAGAGAGTGTTCTTTGTGTCTTATTCATCAACAGAGAGACAGACAGATTAAGATTAATGAAAACCAAAATTAATTAGCGTAAAATTTTAACTTCCCCGTTTGCGTCTTGCCAACGATTAAAAAAAATATCTTTTTCAGGTGGTTTATTTTTAGCAGGTGTTCCATTCATCATAAACCCCAGCGGACCATTCATCATGTACCAACAGACTATTCATCATGCCCCAGCGGTCCATTTTCGGCTTGAGGTGTTGGTATAATCACATTTTTCACTTGCGACACGCAACCTTATTTCACTTCCTGATTCTTACAAAATATTGCATTTTTTGTTCTATTCTTGGTTCTGAAGACACTGTCTTTGCAGGTGAACTTTTGTAAGACATTTCGACCAAAAGACGATCAGTCACCCCGAAACGTCGTTATGAAGTTTTTTGGGTAAAAAAAACAGTCTGCCCGGGCTCCCCGACCATCACTAAATATTCCTTGTTGGTTTCTGTTCTTCTTCGTTTCTATGTCAACAAGGAAAAATATTTATGATTAGTTTCGTTTTTGGGTCTGTGATGTTTTTAACCCCAATATACAGTTTCCAAAACATTATTTTTTTTTTTTTTGAATTTTTTTTCTTACTTTTGTACCTTGAATCACAAATCATGTGGATTCTATTTATAACACTGTTACGACATGAGGCCCCCAGCACCCCCAAATGGGCTCCCAGACCAAACATGAGGCCCCAGCATCAAACATGAGGCTCCCAGCATCAAACATGAGGTTCCCAGATCAAACATGAGGCTCCCAGCATCAAACATGAGGCCCCCAGCATCAAACATGGGCTCCCAGCACCAAATTTGAGGCCCCAGCATCAAACATGGGGCCCGGCCCCAAAACTTGA
>WNWK01020982.1:0-34835 GCA_009830355.1 Cherax destructor | reverse complement strand
GGGTATAAAGTCTGAATTCAATACAGAGTCTGTCTGGATAGAATTTTCAGAGGGTGTGAAAAATTGATTTTAGGCGTGATTTCCCTCCTCCAAACTTGATAGGGAACAAGGAGACTACTTTGGGAGGAAATTGTAAGGCCACAAGACACGATAACGTAGTAATTCTAGGGGACTTTAACTTTAGTCAGATTGATTGGAATTTCATGAGGGAATTTAGAATCTAACGACTTTTTAAGTAGTTCAGGATTGCTTTTGAAGCAGTTTGTAACAGAACCTACAAGGAAATAACCTACTTGACTTGGTTCTGGCAAGAAAGGGAAACCCTTGTTAATAATTTAGAAATTACAGAGGAACTCGGCTCCAAGCGACCACAAGTCAATTACCTTTAGCATTGAATGGATGTATGATAGTAGGGATAATTCAGTAATGGTCCCAGATTTTCGCTTAGCAGATTATAATGGACTTAGAGAACACTTATCAACTGTGGACTGGGGTGAAGAAGAGAGGTATCAATATGACAGTTTTCTTAACACTATACAGGCTGCCCAAAGAACATTTATCCGTATAAAGAAATTAGATCAAGTAGAAATGACCCAAAATGGATGAATAATAGGCTCAAATATCTTTTAGGGCAGAAGAAAGAATTTATAGGCGCATAAAAAGAGGTGAGTCATCTTATAAATCAGTATACTACATTAAGAGGGACGTTAAAAGGGAATAAGAAAAGCTAAACGGGACTATGAAATTAAAGTTGCTAGGGATTCAAAAACTAACCCAAAAAGTTTTCCAGGTTTATAGAACAAAAGTTAGGGATAAGATAGGTCCCTTAAAAATAACTTTGGGCATCTTACTGACAAGGAGAATGATATGTGCTCTATTTTTAATAATTATTTTCTCTCGGTTTTCACACAGGAAGACATTAATAATATCCCAGTAATTAATTTTACAGAGGCCCAGAAGAAGATAAATTATGTAATATCACAGTCACTAGCGAAATGATTATGAAACAGCTGGACCGACTGAAACAAAATAAATCGCCGGGTCCTGATGAGCTTTTGCAAGGGTTCTTAAGGAATGCAAAATGGAACTCTGTGAACCAATATCTAACATTTTTAATTTATCTCTTCAAACAGGTGTAGTGTCTGATATGTGGAAGATGGCTAATGTAATTCCTATTTTTAAAGCAGGGGGCAAGTCACTACCGTCAAACTACCGTAATAAGCCTGACCTCAATTGTAGGCAAATTACTAGAGTCAATTATAGCTGATATTATTAGAAGCCATCTAGATAACCATAATTTGATTAATGATACCCAGCATGGATTACGAGGGCCGTTCCTGCCTATCTAATTTATTAACCTTCTTCAGTAAAGCTTTTGAGGCTGTTGATCACGATAAAAATTCGATATTGTATTTTTTAGACTTTAGTAAGGCTTTGATAGAGTACCGCACCAGAGACTGTTAAAGAAAGTGGCAGCTCATGGCATTGGGGAAAAGTGCTGTCATGGATCGAGTCATGGCTCACCAATAGGAAGCAGAGAGTGTGCATAAATGGGGTTAAATCCGAATGGGGACTTGTAACAAGTGGTGTTCCACAGGGATCAGTCTTAGGCCCATTGTTATTTATAATATATATCAATGACCTTGATGAGGGGAATTACTAGTGATATGAGCAAATTCGCCGACGACACGAAGATAGGTAGGATAGATGATTCAAACATAGATGTCATAGAACTTCAGGAAGATTTAGACAAGCTTAATTCGTGGTCAGAAAAGTGGCAAAATGCAGTTCAATGTAGATAAATGCAAGGTTCTGAAGCTCGGGAGTGTCATAACCCAAGCACTATAAGTTAAATAACGTAGACTTAGCCATACAGATTGCGAGAAGGACTTGGGGGTGATGGTAAGCAGCAACCTTAAACCAAAGACAGCAATGCCTAAGCGTACGTAATAAGGCAAATAGATTACTGGTATATATCAAAATGTTGCAACAGAAGTCCAGAGGTTATATTACAACTTTATACATCGGTAAGGCCTCACCTAGATTACTGACTCAGTTCTGGTCTCCATATTACAGAATGGACATAAATTCGTTAGAAAACATTCAGCGTAGAATGACTAAATTAATACATAGCATTAGAAATTTTCCCTTTTGAAGAAAGATTGAAAACCCTAAATTAAAATTCACTTGAAAGGGCGTAGAATGGGGGAAAGACATGATCGAGGTATACAAGTGGAAAATGGGTATTAACAAAGGGGATATAAATAGGTCTTGAGGTATCTCCCCAAGGGGAGCACAATAATGGTTCCAAGTTAGATAAGTTTAGATTTAGAAAGGATATAGGAAAGTATTGGTTTGGAAATAGGGTAGTTGATGGTGGAACAGTCTGCCTAGTAGGGTTATTGAAGCTAGGACCTTGGGTAGTTTCAAATTTAGGTTGGATAAATTCATGAGTGAGAGGGTTGGATTTGAGTGGGACTCGCGCATGAGTGGGTAGAATTGTCAAAGCTTATTTCTTGGGTAGCATTGAAGATTGGGTTGAGCAAATATTCTGTTAGTGGGACGGATTGTGAAGGACCTGCCTAGTATGGGCCAACAGGCCTGCTGCAGTGTTCCTCCTTTCTTATGTTCTTAAGGTAAGTTTCGGAATATTATATACACTCCTCAGGACATCATGGAAATACCATTTCGTTTATGGCTATGTAATCACCTAGTAGAGTTAGAAGTCTCTTGGACCCAGAGTTCGCAGTCTCTTGGGCCCAGGGTTCTGATGATCTTGGACCCAGGTTCGCAGTCTCTTGGATCCAGAGTTCGCAGTCTCTTGGATCCAGAGTTCGCAGTCTCATGAACCCACCTCTTAACTTTCCTTTGGCTGAACATGTGCATTTATCACATTACAGTCTGATAGTGTGCAACTTCTTTCTTCAGCTCTCTAGAATAAACATAAGCAGTATTGTGATCCTTTGGCCAACAACGTTTCGCCTCACGCAGTAAGCTTTATCGAAGTCACAGACAGATCTACCTGGATATTGAGCCTGCAGACGACGGGCATTAAACATCTTCAACACACCCAGAGAAGACACTGCTGAAGAGATACATAGTCCTTCCCACCAACTCCATTTCAAACAATTTTCCCAACATTTTCTAAGACCTCATTCCGTATCCACCTCCACATCCACCACCATTAAGGACATTACCAGTAACAGACAGGAAAAGCTTCAATCCACGGCAGGGTATACACAATCCCTTGTAATGGCTGCAGCAAATTATACGTTGGCTGAAACATCCAGAGACCTACAAACACGCATTTCAGAACACCAGTACGCAGGCAGATCTGACGACTCAAGAAATGCCTGTGTTCAACACCGAAATTTACACAACCATTTAATCAACTACAGAAACGCAAGACTCATCGCCAGAAGACAACACGCAATACCGAAGAATCCAGAATCATCACTCATCTGTATATCCAACAACTTCAACCAGAACAACGGCTTCTACAACATGGCTGAACCTATTGCCAAAAACTTCTTCAACCTATCCACCTAGAACTCAAGAATGGTACACTGCAGGTCCTTTAAGTCACACTATGTTTTTAACTATCACACTACTTTTTAAGACTCACATGCAGCTTTCTCCACCTGACCCACATTCTCCACCTGACTGTTTCCCTATATATATCTCCATGTTGCTCATTTTCCAGGTAGATCTGTCTTGTGACTCGATAAAGCCCACTGCGTGGGCGAAACGTTGTCAATAAAGGATCACATTATACTGCTTATGTGTTTATTTTTTCCCTTGTGTGTTATTTTATACCATTTATTTCACTCTAGTCTACCATTTAAGAGACGTAAGAATGTGGAGTACTTTGGGAGGCCTACTGACCCGTAGCTAGGAGATCTAACTCACACACCCACTATACACTGACGTTGAAAAGCCGAATGTTCATAATGCTTGAACATTCCCCTTCTTCATATCAAAAACATAAATAATAGGAGTCCTAGGTTGTTCTTCAACTCTATATATCATGTTAGGCCTCATTTTAGATTATGTTGCACGGTTTTGGTCACCGATTACAGAATGGATATAAATCTCTGAAAGCGTGCAAAGAAGGATGACTAAGTTGATCCCATAAGAACATAAAAATGAAAGGAGGAACACTGCAGCAGGCCTGTTGGCCCATACTAGGCAGGTCCCTTTACAATCCGTCCCACAAACAGAATATTTGCTCACCCAATTTTCAAGCTACCCAAGAAATAAAGCTTTGACAATTCTACCCACTCATGCGCGAGTCCACTCAAATCAACCCCTCCACTCATGAATTTATCCAACCTAAATTTGAAACTACCCAAGGTCCCAGCTTCCCAAAAACCCTACTAGGCAGACTGTTCCACTCATCAACTACCCTATTTCCAAACCAATACTTTCCCTATATCCTTTCTAAATCTAAACTTATCTAACTGAATCCATTTGCGGGTTCTCCTTGGAGAGATATCCTCAAGACCTTATTTATATCCCCTTGTTAATACATTTTCCACTTGTATACCTCGATCATGTCTCCCCTCATTCTACGTCTTACAAGTGAATGTAATTTTAGGGTCTTCAATCTTTCTTCGTGAGGAAGATTTCACAATGCTATGTATTAATTTAGTCATTCTACGCTGAATGTTTTCTAACGAATTTATGTCCATTCTGTAATATGGAGACCAGAACTGAGCTGCGTAATCTAGGTGACTTACTAATGATGTATAAAGCTGTAATATAACCTCTGGACTTCATTGCTAACACTTCTTGATATAAATCCCAGTAATCTATTTGCCTTATTACGTACGCTTAGGCATTGCTGTCTTGGTTTAAGGTTGCTGCTTCATACCCCCAAGTCCTTCTCGCAATCTGTATGGTAAGTTCTACGTTATTAACTTATAAGGGGCGGTTATGGACACTCCCAAGCTTAAAGGCTGCATTTTCACATTGTGCATCTGCCCTTTTCTGACCAAAATTAGTTCTAAATCCCCCCCAAATTTCCCTGACATCTAGTTGAATCAATTATCCTACCTATCTTCGTGTCGTCGCGAATTTGTTTATATACTAGTAATTCCCTCATCAAGTCATTGATAAAATATTATAAATAACAAGGGGCTAAGACTGTTACCCTCGTGGTTAACCTCCGAAGACTCGTTCTTCCACTACAGATGACCTCACTGACGGGTAATTCAGAATACAAAATGCAGTTAATACTGGACTCGGCTTCGAAAAAACCTTTCGACCGTACATCAAGCAAGAACAACGACAAAAAAAAAAAAAAAGCCTATGTCTAGTCTCTGTGACATAGTTCCCAGGTTACTTCTGCCTTGTTGCTGTCTTGCAACATTGCATAGCTCCTGACGACGCACCCAGAGTGCAAAAAAGATCTGAAGCTAAGATTTCCATCCCATGTTTGTTCTGTTGCTGAAATCGCCTGTTTGCAATTGTATTATACATGAAACTATAGAAAAAAACTAAAGTGCTGTTTCCCCTACTTACATTTGTTCTATTTATCTCTCTGCCATCTTTATCTATGTCATTTTTTATCCGCTATTTTTATGTCATTTTTATCGTACACTGTCCTGTTCAACCCCAAACATTCCCATATTTTCCTGTCCAATCTATTTTCCCAGGCACCCAAAGTTCTCGTTTATCGCTTATCAATAAATGTTGCAGTCTTTTGAACCTAATATTTTGAAGACCACACCACCTACAGTGGTATGCATTTTTTCCTAATCTTTGTTATATAAAATAATTTCAACAGATTCCGTTATCCATACATGTAGCATAGCAGTTTCTCATATGAGACTTTCCAGTATTAACTTAATATTCATAATGATTCCAAAAGACAAAGGTATATACACCGAGAGATGTGTATCTTTCAAAATATTAGATTCAAGATCAAGCATTTATTGATAAGCGATAAGCAGAACTTTGGAGTTATACAAAATAGGTGAACACATTGAGTGAGATGTTTAAGGAGTTGGGCTGGGACATGTACGATAAAAAATGACATAAAAATAGCGGATAAAATGACATAGATAAAGATGAACACAGGTATAAAAGGAGCAAATGTAGTAGGAAACAGCATTTAGTTTTTTCATGTTTCATGCAATCTGCAAACATTTAGCAATGAATGCTTCACATCCCAGCTTCAGATCTCTCGTGCACGTCGTCTCGACCATACGTGTTGCAAGACAGCAACAGGCAAGTATGTATTATCCATGTCTGAAGTGACTGTGACATAGGCTTTTTTGTCGTTGTTCTTTGCTGTCCGTCGAGATTTTTTTCGAAAGCAAGTCAGCTGTTAACTGTATTTTGTATTCCTGAACCAATACAGCTCAGTGAGATCGCTCTGGTGAGAGACAGGTGGAGGTCAGCTACGAGCCCAGCACAGCCCAGACAGTCAACAGATGATCTCAGTGGCAGATCCCTGATCGTGGCTGTGTTTGTAGTCAAGCTCTTTAGATTACCATCTGCAATCCAACAACAAATTTTCATAACATAAAAAAATGGCTAGTGAGCCATGCGAGATAAGTCGTCTGAGGTAAAAAACAGGTTGTTTGGGTAACCCCAACAAGTCGTGAAGAGGCCAACAACCTTTTGGCTCTGTATTTGAGAGTTAGTGCAGTGATGTGGTGGTCTTAATGCTGGTGATATGTTCATGTTGCCCAGCTCTGTGTTGTTGTAGTGTGTGTCGTGGTAGTGTGGGAGGTGGACGACGTGATGATCAGTGACTGTTGTTGACAGGTAACTATGGTCGCTTCGAAGTCTCCGCCCCGACGATCCTAGCCTGGTTTGCTGGCCTGATCGATCAGAGTGCCAGTGCCTGCCACAGCCCGGCTGTCAGAACAGACCTGGGTGTGACTGGTTGACCGCTCGGCCAGTAGTGGCTGGATGACTTAGCAGGCTGCAGGCCTGCTGAGTGCTGCTGTATGTTGCAACCAGTTCCTAATTCAAAACAGCCCCAGGTTACAAATTTTTGTGGTAATTTTCCTTATGCAGTTAAAGACAGTCCGTGGCCCTCTTACCTTATTAATTCTCACAGTGGACTGACCTTGTCTCTACTTTTCATTGGAGGAATCTTGCCGTGATCTGACACAAATTCCACCTTTTAACAGATAGCGATAGACTGCACTAATAACATGGCTGTGTCGAGTCAAGCTCAGGTATTTGGTCATCAACACCTGCGCCACATCGTCGTCATGGCTACATGGTCAGTCAACATGAATGCCTGGAGATCAGGTGAACAACACTTGGGCTCATGTACCTTTGCTCTAGGAAGGTAACATAACGTTGACACAGCACACACACATGCATGCCTGGGAAAGCTGGGAGGATGGGAAGGAGTGGACAACATGAAGAAACTTGGAGGTATGGACAGTTTGAGAGATAAAGACATAAGAACATATGAAAGAAGGAACACTACTAACAGGCTTCTAACAAGCCCAACTTAGTCAGGTTAGTCCTTCATAAGGAAAGAGCACGGCATCATTTAAGTAACTTTAAACTATTCAGGTCCAACTCACCCTCATGTATTTATCTAACCTTGGCTAGATATTTCTAGCACATATTACCTCTCTTATTTATTCCTGTTTTCCACTTACGCCTTAATCATATCTTCCTAATTCTACGCCTTTCTAGAGTGCAGATTGGGACCCTCCATTCTATCCTCATCAGGAAGATTTCCATGCAGCTCATGGCATTGGGGGAAAGAGATGCTGTCATGGATCAGTCATGGCTCACCAATAGAAGCAGAGAGTGTGCATAAATGGAGGTTAAGTCAGTGGGGATCTGTAACAAGTGGTGTTCCACAGGGATCAGTCTTAGGCCCGTTGTTATTTATAATATATATCAATGACCTTGATAGGGGAGTACTGTGATATAAGCAATTCGCCATTGACACGAATAGGTGATGGATAATTAGGTTCTACAACGTAGTATGAGGAACTTCAGGAGGATTTGAGCGCAGACTCAAATTTCTTCCTGGTCGGAAGAGTGGCAAAAGTTGAGGAAGTCTCAAGACCTAAGTGAAAATATGGGATTGTGTTACTGATTTTCCTTTGAAGCTTTTCTGAAAGACCAAGCCTGGGAAACTTTTAGCACTCTTCCTGGAATTACGAGAAAAGCTTGCACAGATTATATCCAAACTGGGTGGCATTTTCTTGCATATATAACATATACTTTTTTAGAACTTGGGTATTTTTTTGGGTTTTCCTTTTCAGAAGAGTATTATTGTACCTTTTACATTTTACTTTGAGAATTCTTCAGAAACATTTTTCTTATTATTTGCAACATTAGTCTAAATTCTTCTTTTATGTCTTCTAATTACGTCGTTGACCCTTTTCAGATAAATTCGTTAGAAACATTCAGCGTAGATTATGACTAAATTAATACATGAGTACGAGGAAATCTGCTGAAGAAGATTGAAGTTTAAGTTCACTCAGCTTTTGATGAAACTGATCAAAATGTGGCCAAGCAGAAAATATATGAGTACTATTAAAGGAATTCTAAGCAAAGTGCAGATTCTCAGAGAGAGAGGCTTACATAACTTCTGAGTTCAGGCTGATGGTTTGAATTGCACAGAAAGGATAGGATATTGGTTTGGAAATAGGGTAGTTAGAGTGGAACAGTCTGCTAGTAAAGTTATTGAAATGGACCTTGGGTAGTTTCAAATTTAGGTTGGATAAATTCAACTTGGTGAGAGGGGTTGGTTGTGGAGTGGGACTCATTTGAGGTGGGTGGGTGTGCAAGAAAGCTGTTTTCTTGGGGTAGCAGAAATTGAAAAGTGGGTTGAGAGCAAATATTCTGTTTGTGGGACGGATTGTGAAGGATGCCTAGTATGGGCCAACAGGCCTGCTGCAGTGTTCTCTTTCTTGTAATTACTTATATTGTTCTTATGGGATCAACTTTGTCATCCTTCTTTGTAATTTTCCAAACATTTATATCCATTCTGTATTACGGTGACCAAAACCGTGCAACATAATCTAAATGAGGCCTAACCAAGGATTATATAAGAGTTGAAGAACAACCTGAGGACTCTATTATTTATGTTTCTTGATGAAGCCAAGGATTATGTTCGCTTTGTGCGAACACTAGGACATATTTAACGTCAGTGTATGTTAGTGGTGTGTGAGTTAGATCTGCCTAGCATGGGTCCAGTAGGCCTGTAAAGTACTCCTACATTCTTACGTTCTTAAATGGATTGAACCAGAAATTGGAAATAAATGGTATAAAATACCGACACAATGGAAAAATAAACACATATATAGTATAATGTGATCCTTTATTGACAACGTTTCGCCCACGCGATGGCTTATCGAAAGTCACAAACAGATCTACCTGGAAAATGAGCAGCATGGAGATATATAGGGTACAGTCAGGTGGAGAATGTGGGTCAGGTGGAAGCTGCATGTGAGTCTTAAAAAGTAGTGATAGTTAAAAACATAGGTGTGACCCAAAGGACACGGTGTACCATTCTTGAGTTCTGGTGGGATAGCGTTGAAAGTTTCTTGGCAATAGGTTCAGCTATGTTGTAGAAGCCGTTGTTCTGGTTGAAGTTGTTGGATATACAGATGAGTGATGATTCTAAGTTCTTCGGTATTGCGTGTTGTCTTCTCTGGCGATGAGTCTTGCGTTTCTGTAGTTGATTAAATGGTTGTGTAAATTTCGGTGTTGAACACAGGCGGAGTCGTCAGATCTGCCTGCGTACTGGTGTTCTGAAATGCGTGTTTGGAACTCTCTGGATGTTTCGCCAACGTATAATTTGCTGCAGCCATTACAAGGGATTAATGTATACCCCTGCCGTGGATTGAAGCTTTTCTGTCATGTTACTGGTAATGTCCTTAATGGTGGTGGATGTGGAGGTGGATACTCGGAATGAGGTCTTAGAAGATATTTGGAAACTTGTTTGGAAATGGAGTTGGTGGGAAGGACTATGTATCTCTTCTCAGCAGTGTCTTCTCTGGGTGTGAAGATGTTTAATGCCCGTCGTCTGCAGGCTCAATGACGTCAGGTAGATCTGTCTGTGACTCGATAAAGCCCACTGCGTGGGCGAAACGTTGTCAATAAAGGATCACATTATACTGCTTATGTGTTTATTAGACTAGAGAGTGGAAGAAAAGAAGTTGCAATAATTCATAGATGAAACGCTAGCAATGTGATAAATGCAGATGCATTCAGCCAAAAGGAAAGTTAAGAGGGTGGGTTCATGAGACTGCGAGCTCTGGATCCAAGAGACTGCGAACTCTGGATCGAGACTGCGAAACTCTGGAACCCAGAGACTGCGAACTCTGGGCCCAGAGGGCTGCGAACTCTGGGTCCAAAGGACTGCTCTACAGGTGATTACATAGCCATAAACGCTAATGATATCTACTGGATGTATCCCGAGGAGTGTATATATTCGGAAACTTACCTTAAGAACATAAGAACACTGCAGCTTGAGCCTGTTCTTACATACCTAGCAGGTCCTTCACAATCCGTCCCACTAACAGAATATTTGCTCAACCCAATCTTCAATGCTACCCAAAAATAAACTGACAATTACCCACTCATGCGCGGTCCCCTCCAAATCCAACCCCTCTCACTCATGGTTGCTCCAACCTAAATTTGGAAACTACCCAAGGTGCAAAGGCTTCAATAACCCTACTAGGCAGACTGTTCCACTCATCAACTACCTATTTCCAATGCAATATTTCCATATATCCTTTCTAAATCTAAACTTATCTAGCAGATCCATTATTGCGGGTTCTCTCTTGGAGAATACCCTCAAGACCTTATTATATCCCCTTTGTTTAATACCCATTTTCCACTTAGCCTCGATCATGTCTTCCCTCGTTCTACATCTTACAAGTGAATGTAATTTTAGGGTTTTCAATCTTTTTCTTCATGGAAGATTTACAATGTATTAATTTAGTCATTCTACATGAATGTTTTCTAACAATTTATGTCCATTCTGTAATATGGAGACCAGAACTGAGCTGCGTAATCTAGGTGAGCCTTACTAATGATGTAAAGCTGTAATATAACCTCTGGACTTCTGTTGCCTAGCACTTCTTGATATATGTCCCAGTAATCTATTTGCCTTATTACGTACGCTTAGGCATTGCTGTCTTGGTTTAGGCCCTTCCAACACCATCACCCCCAAGTCCTTCTCACCAATCTGTGTGGCTAAGTTCTACGTTATTTAACTTATAGTGCTTGGGTTATGGACACTCCCGGACTTCAGAACCTTGTTTATCTACATTGAACTGCATCTGCCACTTTCTGACCACGAATTTAAGTTTGTCTGAAATCTTCCTGAGTTCTAAGCATCTATGTTTGAATCCAATCCTACTATCTTCGTGTCGTCGGGTGTGCTCATATCACTGTGAATTCCCTCATCAAGTTATTGATATATATAAGTAACAATGGGCCTAAGACTGATCCCTGTGGAACACCACTGTTACAAGTCCCCATTCAGTTAACCCCATTTATGCACCTCTCTGCTTCCTATTGGTGAGCCATGACTCGATCCATGACAGCACTTTTCCCCAATGCCATGAGCTGCCACTTTCTTTAACAGTCTCTGGTGCGGTACTCTATCAAAAGCCTTACTAAAGTCTAAATATACAATATCGAATTCTTTATCGTGATCAACAGCCTCAAAAGCTTTACTGAAGAAGGTTAATAAATTAGATAGGCAGGAACGGCCCCTCGTGAATCCATGCTGGGTATCATTAATCAAATTATGGTTATCTAGATGGCTTCTAATAATATCAGCTATAATTGACTCTAGTAATTTGCCTACAATTGAGGTCAGGCTTATTGGGCGGTAGTTAGACGGTAGTGACTTGTCCCCTGCTTTAAAAATAGGAATTACATTAGCCATCTTCCACATATCAGACACTACACCTGTTTGAAGAGATAAATTAAAAATGTTAGATATTGGTTACAGAGTTCCATTTGCATTCCTTAAGAACCCTTGCAAAAGCTCATCAGGACCCGGCGATTTATTTTGTTTCAGTCGGTCCAGCTGTTTCATAATCATTTCGCTAGTGACTGTGATATTACATAATTTATCTTCTTCTGGGCCTCTGTAAAAATTAATTACTGGGATATTATTAATGTCTTCCTGTGTGAAAACCGAGAGAAAATAATTATTAAAAATAGAGCACATATCATTCTCCTTGTCAGTAAGATGCCCAAAGTTATTTTTAAGGGGACCTATCTTATCCCTAACTTTTGTTCTATAAACCTGGAAAAAACTTTTGGGTTAGTTTTTGAATCCCTAGCAACTTTAATTTCATAGTCCCGTTTAGCTTTTCTTATTCCCTTTTAACGTCCCTCTTAATGTCAGTATACTGATTTATAAGATGACCCTCACCTCTTTTTATGCGCCTATAAATTCCTTTCTTCTGCCTAAAAGATATTTGAGCCTATTATTCATCCATTTTGGGTCATTTCTACTTGATCTAATTTCTTTATACGGGATAAATGTTCTTTGGGCAGCCTGTATAGTGTTAAGAAAAACTGTCATATTGATACCTCTCTTCTTCACCCCAGTCCACAGTTGATAAGTGTTCTCTAAGTCCATTATAATCTGCTAAGCGAAAATCTGGGACCATTACTGAATTATCCCTACTATCATACATCCTGTTAAATTAGACACATATGCAACACTTGGGTATCTTTATTGAGGAAACGTTTGCCACACAGTGGCTTCATCAGTATTGGACTGATGAAGCCACTGTGTGGGAACTTTCTCAATAAGATACCCAAGTGTTGCATATGTGTCTAATTTAACAACTTGTCGGTTCTCTGAACCATTCATCTATATCATACATCCATTCAATGCTAAAGGTAATTGACTTGTGGTCGCTTGAGCCGAGTTCCTCTGTAATTTCTAAATTATTAACAAGGGTTTCCTTGCTTGCCAGAACCAAGTCAAGTAGGTTATTTCCCCTTGTAGGTTCTGTTACAAACTGCTTCAAAAAGCAATCCTGAACTACTTCTAAAAAGTCGTTAGATTCTAAATTCCCTGTCATGAAATTCCAATCAATCTGACTAAAGTTAAAGTCCCCTAGAATTACTACGTTATCGTGTCTTGTGGCCTTAACAATTTCCTCCCAAAGTAGTCTCCCTTGTTCCCTATCTAAGTTTGGAGGACGGTAAATCACGCCTAAAATCAATTTTTCACACCCCTCTGAAAATTCTATCCAGACAGACTCTGTATGTGTTAATTCAGACTTTATACATAAGAACATAAGAACATAAGAACATAAGAAAGGAGGAACACTGCAGCAGGCCTGTTGGCCCATTCTAGGCAGGTCCTTCACATTCCATCCCACTAACAGAATATTTGTTCAACCTAATTTTCAATGCTACCCAAGAAATAAGAACATAAGAACATAAGAAACATAAGAAAGGAGGAGCACTGCAGCAGGCCTGTTTACCCATACTAGGCAGGTCCTTCACAATCCGTCCCACTAACAGAATATTTGCTCAACCAAATTTTCAATGCTACCCAAGAAATAAGCTTTGACAATTCTACCCACTCATGCGCGAGTCCCACTCAAATCCAACCCCTCTCACTCATGAATTTATCAACCTAAATTTGAAACTACCCAAGGTCCTAGCTTCAATAACCCTACTAGGCAGACTGTTCCACTCATCAACTACCCTATTTCCAAACCAATACTTTCCTATATCCTTTCTAAATCTAAACTTATCTAACTTGAATCCATTATTGCGGGTTCTCTCTTGGAGAGATATCCTCAAGACCTTATTTATATCCCCTTTGTTAATACCCATTTTCCACTTGTATACCTCGATCATGTCTCCCTCATTCTACGTCTTACAAGTGAATGTAATTTTAGGGTCTTCAATCTTTCTTCGTAAGGAAGATTTCTAATGCTATGTATTAATTTAGTCATTCTACGCTGAATGTTTTCTAACGAATTTATGTCCATTCTGTAATATGGAGACCAAAACTGAGCTGCGTAATCTAGATGAGGCCTTACTAATGATGTATAAAGCTGTAATATAACCTCTGGACTTCTGTTGCTAACACTTCTTGATATAAATCCCAGTAATCTATTTGCCTTATTACGTACGCTTAGGCATTGCTGTCTTGGTTTAAGGTTGCTGCTTACCATCACCCCCAAGTCCTTCTCGCAATCTGTATGGCTAAGTTCTACGTTATTTAACTTATAAGTGCTTGGGTTATGGACACTCCCGAGCTTCAGAACCTTGCATTTATCTACATTGAACTGCATCTGCCACTTTTCTGACCAGGAATTGAGTTTGTCTAAATCCTCCTGAAGTTCCGTGACATCTACGTCTGAATCGATTATCCTACCTATCTTCGTGTCATCAGCGAATTTGCTCATATCACTAGTAATTCCCTCGTCAAGGTCATTTATATATATTATAAACAACAACGGGCCTAAAACCGATCCCTGTGGAACGCCACTTGTTACAGATCCCCACTCAGATTTAACCCCATTAATGCACACCCTCTGCTTCCTATTGGTGAGCCATGACTCGATCCATGAAAACACTTTTCCTCCAATGCCGTGAGCAGCCACTTTCTTTAACAGTCTCTGATGTGGTACTCTATCAAAAGCCTTACTAAAATCCAAATAAACAATATCGAATTCTTTATCATGATCAACTGCCTCAAAAGCCTTACTGAAAAAAGTTAATAAATTAGTTAGGCAGGAACGGCCCCTGGTGAATCCATGTTGAGTATCATTAATCAAATTATGCCTATCGAGATGGCTTCTTATGTTATCAGCTATAATCGACTCTAATAATTTGCCTACAATTGAAGTACCCTGGTGATGGACCAGGTACTTCGGGCCATTCAGTACCTGGTGATGGACCAGGTACTTCGGCCATTCAGTACCCTGGTGATGGACCAGGTACTTCAGCTCATTCAGTACCCTGGTGATGGACCAGGTAATTCGGGCCATTCAGTACCCTGGTGATGGACCAGGTACTTCGGGCTATTCAGTACCCTGGTGATGAACCAGGTGCTTCGGTTCCCTCAGTACCCTGGTGATGGACCAGGTGCTTCAGCTCCTTCAGTACCCTATAAGAACATAAGAAAGAACATAAGAAAGGAGGAACACTGCAACAGGCCTACTGGCCCATACTTGGCAAGTCCATATCAAAACCAACCCACCAACAAAAATATTTGTGCAACCCATCCCCATCGCCATCCAAGCAAGAAGCCCCGACAACACCCCTCCTCCCCCCCCCAACAACTGTGCAAGTCCCGTTCAAATCCAACCCCTCTCACTCACAACCCCTCTCACTCACAACCCCTCTCACTCACACGAACACAGAAATAAGGAACACTGCAGCAAGCCAAATGGTCCACACTAGGCAGGTCTCCCTAAAACCCAAAACCAATCCCACAAACAAAAACTCCTACCCAACCCACCTACTCCATCCATGGAATATGCTTTGATAATCAGGGCACTATAAAATAGGGTACTGAAGGAGCTGAAGCACCTGGTCCATCACCAGGGCACTGAATATGCCGAAGAACCTGGTCCATCACCAGGGTACTGAGGGAGCCGAAGCACCTGGTCCATCACCAGGGCACTGAATATGCCGAAGCACATGATCTATCACCAGGGTACTGAGGGAGCCGAAGCACCTGGTCCATCACTAGGGTACTGAGGGAGCCGAAGCACCTGGTCCATCACTAGGGGGCTGAGGGAGCCGAAGCACCTGGTCCATCACCAGGGTACTGAAGGAGCTGAAGCACCTGGTCCATCACCAGGGTACTGAGGGAGCCGAAGCACCTGGTCCATCACCAGGGTACTGAAGGAGCTGAAGCACCTGGTCCATCACCAGGGTACTGAGGGAGCCGAAGCACCTGGTCCATCACCAGAGTGATGATTATCAAAGCATATTCAATGGATGGAGTAGGTTTTGGGTTTTAGGGGGACTTACCTAGTGTGGACCAGTTGGCTTGCTGCATTCTTTCTTATTTCTGTTCTTGTGAGTGAGAAGGGTTGGTGCTGAACGGGACTTGCACAATGGTTGGGGAGGGGGGGTTGTCGGGGATTGTTGCTTGGATGGGGATAGGTTGGACAAATAATTTTATTGATGGGTTGGTTTTGTCATGGACCTGCCAAGTATGGGACAGTAGGCCTGTTGCAGTGTTCCGCCTTTCTTATGTACTTATAAGAACATAAGAACATAAGAAAGGAGGAACACTGCAGCAGGCCTGTTGGCCCATACTAGGCAGGTCCTTCACAATCCATCCCTACTGATTATCTAACATTTTTAATTTATCTCTTCAAACAGGTGTAGTGTCTGATATGTGGAAGATGGCTAATGTAATTCCTATTTTTAAAGCAGGGGACAAGTCACTACCGTCAAACTACCGCCCAATAAGCCTGACCTCAATTGTAGGCAAATTACTAGAGTCAATTATAGCTGATATTATTAGAAGCCATCTAGATAACCATAATTTGATTAATGATACCCAGCATGGATTCACGAGGGGCCGTTCCTGCCTATCTAATTTATTAACCTTCTTCAGTAAAGCTTTTGAGGCTGTTGATCACGATAAAGAATTCGATATTGTTTATTTAGACTTTAGTAAGGTTTTTGATAGAGTACCGCACCAGAGACTGTTAAAGAAAGTGGCAGCTCATGGCATTGGGGAAAAGTGCTGTCATGGATCGAGTCATGGCTCACCAATAGGAAGCAGAGATGTGCATAAATGGGGTTAAATCCGAATGGGGACTTGTAACAAGTGGTGTTCCACAGGGATCAGTCTTAGGCCCATTGTTATTTATAATATATATCAATGACCTTGATGAGGAATTACTAGTGATATGAGCAAATTCGCCGACGACACGAAGATAGGTAGGATAATTGATTCAAACATAGATGTCATAGAACTTCAGGAAGATTTAGACAAACTTAATTCGTGGTCAGAAAAGTGGCAGATGCAGTTCAATGTAGATAAATGCAAGGTTCTGAAGCTCGGAGTGTCCATAACCCAAGCACTTATAAGTTAAATAACGTAGAACTTAGCCATACAGATTGCGAGAAGGACTTGGGGTGATGGTAAGCAGCAACCTTAAACCAAGACAGCAATGCCTAAGCGTACGTAATAAGGCAAATAGATTACTGGGATTTATATCAGAAGTGTTAGCAACAGAAGTCCAGAGGTTATATTACAGTTTATACATCATTAGTAAGGCCTCACCTAGATTACGCAGCTCAGTTCTGGTCTCCATATTACAGAATGGACATAAATTTGTTAGAAAACATTCAGCGTAGAATGACTAAATTAATACATAGCATTAGAAATCTTACTTACGAAGAAAGATTGAAGACCCTTAAATTACATTCACTTGTAAGACGTAGAATGAGGAGACATGATCGAGGTATACAAGTGGAAAATGGAGTATTAACAAAGGGGATATAAATAAGGTCTTGAGGATATCTCTCCAAGAGAGAACCCGAATAATGGATTCAAGTTAGATAAGTTTAGATTTAGAAAGGATATAGGAAAGTATTGGTTTGGAAATAGGGTAGTTGATGAGTGGAACAGTCTGCCTAGTAGGGTTATTGAAGCTAGGACCTTGGGTAGTTTCAAATTTAGGTTGGATAAATTCATGAGTGAGAGGGGTTGGATTTGAGTGGGACTCGCGCATGAGTGGGTAGAATTGTCAAAGCTTATTTCTTGGGTAGCTTTGAAAATTGGGTTGAGCAAATATTCTGTTAGTGGGATGGATTGTGAAGGACCTGCCTAGTATGGGCCAACAGGCCTGCTGCAGTGTTCCTCCTTTCTTATGTTCTTATGTTCTTATGACTCGCACTTGAGTTAATAGAATCTTCAAAGCTTATTTCCTGGGTAGAATTGAAAATTAGGTTGGGCAATTATTCTGTTAGTGGGATGGATTGTGAAGGACCTGCCTAGTATGGGCCAACAGGCCTGCTGCAGTGTTCCTCCTTTCTTATGTTCTTATGTTCTAACAGAATATTTGCTCAACCCAATTTTCAAAGCTACCCAAGAAATAAGCTTTGACAATTCTACCCACTCATGCGCGAGTCCCACCAAATCCAACCCCTCTCACTCATGAATTTATCCAACCTAAATTTGAAACTACCCATAGTCCTAGCTTCAATAACCTACTAGGCAGACTGTTCCACTCATCAACTACCCTATTTCCAAACCAATACTTTCCTATATCCTTTCTAAATCTAAACTTATCTAACTTGAATCCATTATTGGGGTTCTCTCTTGGAGAGATATCCTCAAGACCTTATTTATATCCCCTTTGTTAATCCATTTTCCACTTGTATACCTCGATCATGTCTCCCTCATTCTACGTCTTACAAGTGAATGTAATTTTAGGTCTTCAATCTTTCTTCGTAAGGAAGATTTCTAATGCTATGTATTAATTTAGTCATTCTACGCTGAATGTTTTCTAACGAATTTATGTCCATTCTGTAATATGGAGACCAGAACTGAGCTGCGTAATCTAGGTGAGGCCTTACTAATGATGTATAAAGCTGTAATATAACCTCTGGACTTCTGTTGCTAACACTTCTTGATATAAATCCCAGTAATCTATTTGCCTTATTACGTACGCTTAGGCATTGCTGTCTTGGTTTAAGAAGATAAATTATGTAGTATCACAGTCACTAGCGAAATAGTTATCAAACAGATAGACCGTTTGAAGCAAAATAAATCGCCAGGCCCTGATGAGCTTTTTCAAGGGTTCTTAAGGAATGCAAAATTGAACTCTGTGAACCCTTAACTAACATTTTTAACCTATCTCTTCAAACAGGTGTAGTGTCTGATACGTGGAAGATGGCTAATGTAATTCCTATTTTTAAAGCAGGGGACAAGTCGTTACCATCAAATTACCGCCCAATAAGTCTAACATCAATTGTAGGCAAATTATTAGAGTCGATTATAGCTGATAACATAGAAGCCATCTCGATAGGCATAATTTGATTAATGATACTCAACATGGATTCACCAGGGCCGTTCCTGCCTAACTAATTTATTAACTTTTTCAGTAAGGCTTTTGAGGCAGTTGATCATGATAAAGAATTCGATATTGTTTATTTGGATTTTAGTAAGGCTTTTGATAGAGTACCACATCAGAGACTGTTAAAGAAAGTGGCTGCTCATGGCATTGGGGGAAAAGTGTTTTCATGGATAGTCATGGCTCACCAATAGGAAGCAGAGGGTGTGCATTAAGGGGTTAAATCTGAGTGGGGATCTGTAACAGTGGCGTTCCACAGGGATCGGTTTTGGGCCCGTTGTTGTTTATAAATATATAAATGAACCTTGACGAGGAATTTCTAGTGATATGAGCAAATTCGCTGATGACACGAAGATAGGTAGGATAATCGATTCAGACGTAGATGTCAGTGAACTACAGGAGGATTTAGACAAACTCAATTCCTGGTCAGAAAAATGGCAGATGCAGTTCAATGTAGATAAATGCAAAGTTCTAAAGCTCGGGACACTATACAGGCTGCCCAAAGAACATTTATCCCGTATAAAGAAATTAGATCAAGTAGAAATGACCCAAAATGGATGAATAATAGGCTCAAATATCTTTTAGGGCAGAAGAAAGGAATTTATAGGCGCATAAAAAGAGGTGAGGGTCATCTTATAAATCAGTATACTGACATTAAGAGGGACGTTAAAAGGGAATAAGAAAATCTAAACGGGACTATGAAATTAAAGTTGCTAGGGATTCAAAAACTAACCCAAAAAGTTTTTTCCAGGTTTATAGAACAAAAGTTAGGGATAAGATAGGTCCCCTTAAAAATAACTTTGGGCATCTTACTGACAAGGAGAATGATATGTGCTCTATTTTTAATAATTATTTTCTCTCGGTTTTCACACAGGAAGACATTAATAATATCCCAGTAATTAATTTTTACAGAGGCCCAGAAGAAGATAAATTATGTAATATCACAGTCACTAGCGAAATGATTATGAAACAGCTGGACCGACTGAAACAAAATAAATCGCCGGGTCCTGATGAGCTTTTGCAAGGGTTCTTAAGGAATGCAAATGGAACTCTGTGAACCAATATCTAACATTTTTAATTTATCTCTTCAAACAGGTGTAGTGTCTGATATGTGGAAGATGGCTAATGTAATTCCTATTTTTAAAGCAGGGGACAAGTCACTACCGTCAAACTACCGCCCAATAAGCCTGACCTCAATTGTAGGCAAATTACTAGAGTCAATTATAGCTGATATTATTAGAAGCCATCTAGATAACCATAATTTGATTAATGATACCCAGCATGGATTCACGAGGGCCGTTCCTGCCTATCTAATTTATTAACCTTCTTCAGTAAAGCTTTTGAGGCTGTTGATCACGATAAAGAATTCGATATTGTTTATTTAGACTTTAGTAAGGCTTTTGATAGAGTACCGCACCAGAGACTGTTAAAGAAAGTGGCAGCTCATGGCATTGGGGAAAAGTGCTGTCATGGATCGAGTCATGGCTCACCAATAGGAAGCAGAGAGTGTGCATAAATGGGGTTAAATCCGAATGGGGACTTGTAACAAGTGGTGTTCCACAGGGATCAGTCTTAGGCCCATTGTTATTTATAATATATTCAATGACCTTGATGAGGGAATTACTAGTGATATGAGCAAATTCGCCGACGACACGAAGATAGGTAGGATAATTGATTCAAACATAGATGTCATAGAACTTCAGGAAGATTTAGACAAACTTAATTCGTGGTCAGAAAAGTGGCAGATGCAGTTCAATGTAGATAAATGCAAGGTTCTGAAGCTCGGGAGTGTCCATAACCCAAGCACTTATAAGTTAAATAACGTAGAACTTAGCCATACAGATTGCGAGAAGGACTTGGGGGTGATGGTAAGCAGCAACCTTAAACCAAGACAGCAATGCCTAAGCGTACGTAATAAGGCAAATAGATTACTGGGATTTATATCAAGAAGTGTTAGCAACAGAAGTCCAGAGGTTATATTACAGCTTTATACATCATTAGTAAGGCCTCACCTAGATTACGCAGCTCAGTTCTGGTCTCCATATTACAGAATGGACATAAATTTGTTAGAAAACATTCAGCGTAGAATGACTAAATTAATACATAGCATTAGAAATCTTACTTACGAAGAAAGATTGAAGACCCTTAAATTACATTCACTTGTAAGACGTAGAATGAGGGAGACATGATCGAGGTATACAAGTGGAAAATGGGTATTAACAAAGGGATATAAATAAGGTCTTGAGGGTATCTCTCCAAGAGAGAACCCGCAATAATGGATTCAAGTTAGATAAGTTTAGATTTAGAAAGGATATAGGAAAGTATTGGTTTGGAAATAGGGTAGTTGATGAGTGGAACAGTCTGCCTAGTAGGGTTATTGAAGCTAGGACCTTGGGTAGTTTTAAATTTAGGTTGGATAAATTCATGAGTGAGAGGGGTTGGATTTGAGTGGGAATTGCACATGAGTAAATAAAATTATCAAATCTTATTTCTTGGGTAGCATTGAAAGTTGGGTTGAACAAGTGTTCTGTTGGTGGGATGGAATGTGAAGGACCTGCCTAGTATGGGCCAACAGGCCTGCTGCAGTGTTCCTCCTTTCTTATGTTCTTATGTTCTTATCACCCCCAAGTCCTTCTCGCAATCTGTATGGCTAAGTTAGTGGGGTGGATTGTGAAGGACCTGCCTAGTATGGGCCAACAGGCCTGCTGCAGTGTTCCTCCTTTCTTATGTTCTTATGACAGAAATTTGTTGGACTATGTATTGGTAGATAAAATACTGTTGAGTAGACTTCAGAATGTACATGTTTATAGAGGGGCCACAGATATATCAGATCACTTTTTAGTTGTAGCTACAGTGGGAGTAAAAGGTAGATGGGATACAAGGAAAATAGAAACAGTAAGTAAGAGAGAGGTGAAGGTTTATAAACTAAAAGAGGAGGCAGTTAGGGTAAGATATAAACAACTATTGGAGGATAGATGGGCTAGTGAGAGTGTAGGCAATTGGGTCGAATATGTATGGGGTAGATTTAAAAATGTAGTGTTAGAGTGTTCAGCAGAAGTTTGTGGTTACAGGAAAGTTTTTACAAAGTAGAAGTGATGCAAGGAGGGAAGAGTATATGGAGAGAAAAAGAGAGGTCAAGAAAGTGGTGAAGCAATGTAAAAAGAGAGCAAATGAGAGAGAGGGTGAGATGTTATCAACAAATTTTGTTGAAAATAAGAAAAAAGTTTTGGAGTGAGATTAATAAGTTGAGGAAGCCTAGAGAACAAATGGATTTGACAGTTAAAAATAGGAGAGGAGAGTTATTAAATGGAGAGTTAGAGGTATCGGGAAGATGGAGAGAATATTTTGAGGAGTTGTTAAATGTTGATGAAGACAGGGAAGCTGTGATTTCGTGTTACATATTTAAACAAAATAAATCGCCGGGTCCTGATGAGCTTTTTGCAAGGGTTCTTAAGGAATGCAAAATGGAACTTTGTGAACCAATATCTAACATTTTTAATTTATCTCTTCAAACAGGTGTAGTGTCTGATATGTGGAAGATGGCTAATGTAATTCCTATTTTTAAAGCAGGGGACAAGTCACTACCGTCAAATTACCGCCCAATAAGCCTGACCTCAATTGTAGGCAAATTACTAGAGTCAATTATAGCTGATATTATTAGAAACCATCTAGATAACCATAATTTGATTAATGATACTCAGCATGGATTCACGAGGGGCCGTTCCTGCCTATCTAATTTATTAACCTTCTTCAGTAAAGCTTTTGAGGCTGTTGATCACGATAAAGAATTCGATATTGTTTATTTAGACTTTAGTAAGGCTTTTGATAGAGTACCGCACCAGAGACTGTTAAAGAAAGTGGCAGCTCATGGCATTGGGGGAAAAGTGCTGTCATGGATCGAGTCATGGCTCACCAATAGGAAGCAGAGAGTGTGCATAAATGGGGTTAAATCCGAATGGGGACTTGTAACAAGTGGTGTTCCACAGGGATCAGTCTTAGGCCCGTTGTTATTTATAATATATATCAATGACCTTGACGAGGGAATTACTAGTGACATGAGCAAATTCGCCGACGACACGAAGATAGGTAGGATAATTGATTCAAACATAGATGTCATAGAACTTCAGGAAGATTTAGACAAACTTAATGCGTGGTCAGAAAAGTGGCAGATGCAGTTCAATGTAGATCAGACCAACGATGATCAGACCAACGAATGGATGCTAGTCGGTTCTAAAGGGATGAAGCTGAAGTTAAAGAAGGTCCAGGAGACTGCTGTGAAAACCAGCAACTCATTTTCCTTGTTATCAGACGAATGTGAAGACATCCCAGCGATGACCATCTCTACAAAGACCGTCGAGAACGTCAAGCACACCACCAGTCGAGGTAAGAACATTGTTTTAGTTGGGGATAGTCAGATTAGGTTTATGGATAGGGAATTTTGTCTAAAGGATAGGAATAGGAGGCAGAGGGTATGTTATCCAGGGGCTGGGATGCAGGATATTGTTAGCTGTCTGGACGACATCATGAGAGGAAATGGGAGCAATCCTATTATCTGTCTCAGTGCTGGAGGCAACGATGTTGGCAGACGTAGGAGTGAGCAGCTGATTAGCAGCTATAGGTCAGCAATAGACAGAATTAGGAAGAAGTTTGGGAACCCTGTCATATGTGGTGTTTTGCCAAGGAGGGGAGTTGGATGTGAATGGTTGTCCAGGGCAATTGGTGTCAATTGCCGGCTGGACAAATACTGTAAGGACAATGCAGTAACATTCATTGACAATTGGGACCTCTTCTATGACAGAAATGACATGTATGCCAGGGATGGGGTTCACTTATCTAGGTCTGGGGTGGGGGCACTGGCAACTGCAGTGGAGGGAGCTGTTAGGGCTTTAAACTAGAAAATGTTAGTGGTATGAGTTATGGGGGGGAAACAGTGAAGTCCCAATGTAATAATGTTATAAATTCTAGGGGAACTAGTAATAGACAGAATAAGGTGGATATTGGAAAGTCAGTGGCACTAGGTGACAAGGACAGTAACAGGTATAGTGGAAAAACAGAAATGAGCAGGAAGGGTAAAGAGAAAGGAGGGTCTTTAAGTGTATATTACACCAATAGTCATAGTGCTAGGAATAAGATGGACGAGTTGAGATTAGTTGCAAGTACTGGTAATATTGATGTTTTTACAATAACTGAGACATGGTTTAATATGAAAAATCGGGACATGCCTTCCGAATGTCACATTCAGGGTTTTAAATTGTTCCAAGTAGACAGACGTATCGGGAAGAGGGGTGGGGTGGCACTCTATGTCCGTGATCATTTAAATTGTTGCATAAAAACGGGTATAAAGTCTGAAATAACACATACAGAGTCTGTTTGGATAGAATTTTCAGAGGGGTGCGAAAAATTGATTTTAGGCGTGATTTACCGTCCTCCAAACTTAGATAGGGAACAAGGGAGATTACTTTGGGAGGAAATTGTTAAGGCCACAAGGCACTATAACGTAGTAATTCTAGGGGACTTTAACTTTAGTCAGATTGATTTGAATTTCTTGACAGGGAATTTAGAATCTAACGACTTTCTAGAAGTAGTTCAGGATTGCTTTTTGAACCAGTTTGTGACAGAACCTACATTAGGAAATAATCTACTTGACTTGGTTCTGGCAACCAAGGAAACCCTTGTTAATAATTTAGAAATTACAGAGGAACTCGGCTCAAGCGACCATAAGTCAATTAAATTTAGCATTGAATGGATGTATGATAGTAGGGATAATTCAGTAATGGTCCCAGATTTTCGCTTAGCAGATTATAATGGACTTAGAGAACACTTATCAACTGTGGACTGGGGTGAAGAAGAGAGGTATCAATATGACAGTTTTCTTAACACTATACAGGCTGCCCAAAGAACATTTATCCCATATAAACAAATTAGATCAAGTAGAAATGACCCAAAATGGATGAATAATAGGCTCAAATATCTTTTAGGGCAGAAGAAAGGAATTTATAGGCGCATAAAAAGAGGTGAGGGTCATCTTATAAATCAGTATACTGACATTAAGAGGGACGTTAAAAGGGAATAAGAAAAGCTAAACGGGACTATGAAATTAAAGTTGCTAGGGATTCAAAAACTAACCCAAAAAGTTTTTCCAGGTTTATAGAACAAAAGTTAGGGATAAGATAGGTCCCCTTAAAAATAACTTTGGGCATCTTACTGACAAGGAGAATGATATGTGCTCTATTTTTAATAATTATTTTCTCTCGGTTTTCACACAGGAAGACATTAATAATATCCCAGTAATTAATTTTTACAGAGGCCCAGAAGAAGATAAATTATGTAATATCACAGTCACTAGCGAAATGATTATGAAACAGCTGGACCGACTGAAACAAAATAAATCGCCGGGTCCTGATGAGCTTTTGCAAGGGTTCTTAAGGAATGCAAAATGGAACTCTGTGAACCAATATCTAACATTTTTAATTTATCTCTTCAAACAGGTGTAGTGTCTGATATGTGGAAGATGGCTAATGTAATTCCTATTTTTAAAGCAGGGGACAAGTCACTACCGTCAAACTACCGCCCAATAAGCCTGACCTCAATTGTAGGCAAATTACTTGAGTCAATTATAGCTGATATTATTAGAAGCCATCTAGATAACCATAATTTGATTAATGATACCCAGCATGGATTCACGAGGGGCCGTTCCTGCCTATCTAATTTATTAACCTTCTTCAGTAAAGCTTTTGAGGCTGTTGATCACGATAAAGAATTCGATATTGTTTATTTAGACTTTAGTAAGGCTTTTGATAGAGTACCGCACCAGAGACTGTTAAAGAAAGTGGCAGCTCATGGCATTGGGGGAAAAGTGCTGTCATGGATCGAGTCATGGCTCACCAATAGGAAGCAGAGAGTGTGCATAAATGGGGTTAAATCCGAATGGGGACTTGTAACAAGTGGTGTTCCACAGGGATCAGTCTTAGGCCCATTGTTATTTATAATATATATCAATGACCTTGATGAGGGAATTACTAGTGATATGAGCAAATTCGCCGACGACACGAAGATAGGTAGAATAATTGATTCAAACATAGATGTCATAGAACTTCAGGAAGATTTAGACAAACTTAATTCGTGGTCAGAAAAGTGGCAGATGCAGTTCAATGTAGACAAATGCAAGGTTCTGAAGCTCGGGAGTGTCCATAACCCAAGCACTTATAAGTTAAATAACGTAGAACTTAGCCATACAGATTGCGAGAAGGACTTGGGGGTGATGGTAAGCAGCAACCTTAAACCAAGACAGCAATGCCTAAGCGTACGTAATAAGGCAAATAGACTACTGGGATTTATATCAAGAAGTGTTAGCAACAGAAGTCCAGAGGTTATATTACAGCTTTATACATCATTAGTAAGGCCTCACCTAGATTACGCAGCTCAGTTCTGGTCTCCATATTACAGAATGGACATAAATTCGTTAGAAAACATTCAGCGTAGAATGACTAAATTAATACATAGCATTAGAAATCTTCCTTACGAAGAAAGATTGAAGACCCTAAAATTACATACACTTGTAAGACGTAGAATGAGGGGAGACATGATCGAGGTATACAAGTGGAAAATGGGTATAAACAAAGGGGATATAAATAAGGTCTTGAGGATATCTCTCCAAGAGAGAACCCGCAATAATGGATTCAAGTTAGATAAGTTTAGATTTAAAAAGGATATAGGAAAGTATTGGTTTGGAAATAGGGTAGTTGATGAGTGGAACAGTCTGCCTAGTAGGGTTATTGAAGCTAGGACCTTGAGTAGTTTCAAATTTAGGTTGGATAAATACATGAGTGAGAGGGGTTGGATTTGAGTGGGACTCGCGCATGAGTGGGTAGAATTGTCAAAGCTTATTTCTTGGGTAGCATTGAAAATTGGGTTGAGCAAATATTCTGTTAGTGGGACGGATTGTGAAGGACCTGCCTAGTATGGGCCAACGGGCCTGCTGCAGTGTTCCTCCTTTCTTATGTTCTTATGTTCTTATGGTTCAGTCCACAGAGAGTACACAAGACACGTCTTCAAGTACACAAGACACGTCTTCTGCTACTGTCACCTGTCACTCCCGAGCTTCTGCTTGCCATCACCCCCAAGTCCTTCTCGCAATCTGTGTGGCTGGGTTCTACGTTGTTTGACTTGTGGGTGCTTGGGTTGTGGACACTCCCGAGCTTCGGAACCTTGCGTTTATCTGCATTGAACTGCATCTGCCACTTTTCTGACCACGAATTAAGTTTGTCTAAATCTTCCTGAAGTTCTATGACATCTATGTTTGAATCAATTATCCTACCTATCTTCGTGTCGTCGGCGAATTTGCTCATATCACTAGTAATTCCCTCAAAGGGAAAGTATTGGTTTGGAAATAGGGTAGTTGATGAGTGGAACAGTCTGCCTAGTAGGGTTATTGAAGCAAGGACCTTGGGTAGTTTTAAATTTAGGTTGGATAAATTCATGAGTGAAAGGGGTTGGATTTGAGTGGGAATTGCACATGAGTAAATAAAATTATCAAAGCTTATTTCTTGGGTAGCATTGAAAATTAGGTTGAACAAATATTCTGTTAGTGGGATGGAATGTGAAGGACCTGCCTAGAATGGGCCAACAGGCCTGCTGCAGTGTTCCTCCTTTCTTATGTTCTTATGACTCGCACTTGAGTTAATAGAATCTTCAAAGCTTATTTCTTGGGTAGAATTGAAAATTAGGTTGGGCAATTATTCTGTTAGTGGGATGGATTGTGAAGGACCTGCCTAGTATGGGCCAACAGGCCTGCTGCAGTGTTCCTCCTTTCTTATGTTCTTATGTTCTTATGCGTGGAACAATCTTCCGATTAGGGTGATAGAGGCTAGGACCTTGGGTGGCTTTAAAAAGAGATTGGACAAATATATGAGTGGGAGGGGCTGGGTTTGATTAGTGTCGTGAGTACAGGAGTAAATTCTTAGGTAGTGGTGGTTTTGATAAGGACCTGCCTTGTATGGGCCAGTAGGCCTTCTGCAGTGTTCCTCCATTCTTATGTTCTTATGTTCTTATGTTCTTATGTTCTATCTAATTTATTAACCTTCTTCAGTAAAGCTTTTGAGGCTGTTGATCACGATAAAGAATTCGATATTGTTTATTTAGACTTTAGTAAGGCTTTTGATAGAGTACCGCACCAGAGACTGTTAAAGAAAGTGGCAGCTCATGACATTGGGGGAATAGTGCTGTCATGGATCGAGTCATGGCTCACCAATAGGAAGCAGAGAGTGTGCATAAATGGGGTTAAATCCGAGTGGGGACTTGTAACAAGTGGTGTTCCACAGGGATCAGTCTTAGGCCCATTGTTATTTATAATATATATCAATGACCTTGACGAGGGAATTACTAGTGACATGAGCAAATTCGCCGACGACACGAAGATAGGTAGGATAATTGATTCAAACATAGATGTCATAGAACTTCAGGAAGATTTAGACAAACTTAATGCGTGGTCAGAAAAGTGGCAGATGCAGTTCAATGTAGATAAATGCAAAGTACTGAAGCTCGGGAGTGTCCATAACCCAAGCACTTATAAGTTAAATAATGTAGAACTTAGCCATACAGATTGCGAGAAGGACTTGGGGGTGATGGTAAGCAGCAACCTTAAACCAAGATAGCAATGCCTAAGCGTAAGTAATAAGGCAAATAGATTACTGGGATTTATATCAAGAAGTGTAAGCTACAGAAGTCCAGAGGTTATATTACAGCTTTATACATCATTAGTAAGGCCTCACCTAGATTACGCAGCTCAGTTCTGGTCTCCATATTACAGAATGGACATAAATTCATTAGAAAACATTCAGCGTAGAATGACTAAATTAATACATAGCATTAGAAATCTTCCTTACGAAGAAAGATTGAAGACCCTTAAATTACATTCACTTGTAAGACGTAGAATGAGGGGAGACATGATCGAGGTATACAAGTGGAAAATGGGTATTAAAAAAGGGGATATAAATAAGGTCTTGAGGATATCTCTCCAAGAGAGAACCCGCAATAATGGATTCAAGTTAGATAAGTTTAGATTTAGAAAGGATATAGGAAAGTATTGGTTTGGAAATAGGGTAGTTGATGAGTGGAACAGTCTGCCTAGTAGGGTTATTGAAGCTAGGACCTTGGGTGGTTTCAAATTTAGGTTGGATAAATTCATGAGTGAGAGGGGTTGGATTTGAGTGGGACTCGCACATGAGTAAATAGAATTATCAAAACTTATTTCTTGGGTAGCATTGAAAATTGGGTTGAGCAAATATTCTGTTAGTGGGACGGATTGTGAAGGACCTGCCTAGTATGGGCCAACAGGCCTGCTTCAGTGTTTCTCCTTTCTTATGTTCTTATGTTCTTATAGGGCAAGGAGGAATAACATCTTGTAGGAGTGAGGAGGAACCACTTGTGAGTGTGGGGGAAGTTCGTGACACAGTGGGTAGAATGAAAGGGGGTAAGGCAGCTGGGATTGATGGGATAAAGATAGACATGTTAAAAGCAAGCGGGGATATAGTTTTGGAGTGGTTAGTGCTATTAGAAATAAATGGTATAAAATACCGACACAATGGAAAAATAAACACATAAGCAGTATAATGTGATCCTTTATTGACAACGTTTCGCCCACGCAGTGGGCTTTATCGAGTCAAAGACTCGATAAAGCCCACTGCGTGGGCGAAACGTTGTCAATAAAGGATCACATTATACTGCTTATGTGTTTATTTTTCGGTTAGTGCTATTATTTAATAAATGTATGGAAGAGGGTAAGGTACCTAGGGACTGGCAGAGAGCGTGTATTGTTCCTTTGTATAAAGGCAAAGGGGACAAAAGAGAGTGCAAAAATTATAGGGGAATAAATAACAAAAAAGGCACAATACCGTGACTGGAACAATACACACACAACCCGCACATATAAAAGGAGAGGAGCTTACGACGACGTTTCGGTCCGACTTGGACCGAAACGTCGTCGTATATAGGGGAATAAGGGGAATAAGTCTGTTGAGTATACCAGGTAAAGTGTATGGTAGAGGTATTATTGAAAGAATTAAGAGTAAGACAGAGAGCAGGATAGCAGATGAACAAGGGGGCTTTAGGAAAGGTAGGGGGTGTGTAGACCAAGTGTTTACAGTGAAACATATAGGTGAACAGTATTTAGATAAGGGTAAAGAGGTTTTTGTGGCATTTATGGATTTGGAAAAGGCGTATGATAGGGTGGATAGGTGGGCAATGTGGCAGATGTTGCAGGTGTATGGAATAGGAGGTAGGTTACTGAAAGCAGTGAAGAGCTTTTATGAGGATAGTGAGGCTCAGGTTAGAGTGTGTAGGAGAGAGGGAGATTATTTCCCAGTAAAAGTAGGCCTTAGACAAGGATGTGTGATGTCACCGTGGTTGTTCAATATATTTATAGATGGGGTTGTAAGAGAAGTGAATGCGAGGGTCTTGGCAAGAGGTGTGGGGTTAAAAGACAAAGAATCAAATACAAAGTGGGAGTTGTCACAGTTGCTTTTTGCTGATGATACTGTGCTTTTGGGAGATTCTGAAGAGAAGTTGCAGAGAATTCAGGAAGTTTGGAATTAGGAGGAGGTGCGGGATTACCAAAACTATTATTCAGAGGGCTGAGGAGGGTTGTTGAGGTGGTTCAGACATGTAGAGAGAATGGAACGAAACAGAATGACTTCGAGAGTGTATAAATCTGTAGTGGAGGAAAGGCGGGGTAGGGGTCGGCCTAGAAAAGGTTGGAGGGAGGGGGTAAAAGAGGTTTTGTGTGCGAGGGGCTTGGATTTCCAGCAAGCATGCGTGAGCATATTTGATAGGAGTGAATGGAGACAAATGGTTTTTAATACTTGATGTGCTGTTGGAGTGTGAGCAAAGTAACATTTATAAAGGGATTCAGGGAAACCGGCAGGCCGGATTTGAGTCCTGGAGATGGGAAGTACAGTGTCTGCACTCTGAAGGAGGGGTGTTAATGTTGCAGTTTTATAACTGTAGTGTAAAGCACTCGTCTGGCAAGACAGTGATGGAGTGAATGATGATGAAAGGTTTTCTTTTTCGGGCCACCCTGCCTTGGTGGGAATCGGCCGATGTGTTAATAAAAAAAATAATAAGTCTATCTTCATACGGGAGATTCCTTATACAGTAAATAATTTTATTCATTCTTCTCTGTATGTTCTCCAATGAGTCTAGTATATCCATCCTGTAGTAAGGAGACCAAAACTGAGCAGCATAATTCAAATGAGGTCTCACTAGTGATGTACAGAGCTGTAAAATAACTTTTGGACTTCTGTTACTTATTCTTCTTGAAATAAATCCCAGTAATCTGTTAGCCTTATTGCGCACACTTAGGTACTGTTAAGTAAAAGGACACAAATGCAACTAATGTGACATTTTATTGTGGCAACGTTTCGCTCTCCAGGAGCTTTATCAAGCCGTTACAAGCGTTACATGGACACAGTGGGCTATTATATACTCTCAAAGTGAGGTGAAATACTAGTGGTGGTCGAGGTAGTAGTGATAAGTAGTAGTAGTAGTAGTAGTAGTAATACAATAAGGTAGAACAATCAACCTCCAGCATATAATATTTGTCTAACCTATTGTTATACTACCCAAGTATTTGTTTTATCACCTTTTACACATGTGCATATTGATTGTTCTACCTTATTGTATTACTACTACTACTACTACTACTACTTATCACTACTACCTCGACCACCACTAGTATTTCACCTCACTTTGAGAGTATATAATAGCCCACTGTGTCCATGTAACGCTTGTAACGGCTTGAGAAAGCTCCTGGAGAGCGAAACGTTGCCACAATAAAATGTCACATTAGTTGCATTTGTGTCCTTTTACTTAACATATTGTCGTAATTCTACCAATATTATTACATTAGGTACTGTTGTCATGGCTTTAGATTTCTGCTCACCATGACTCCCAAGTCTTTTTCACATTCTGTATGATCAAGCTCTACTTCACCTAGTTTATAACTTCGAGGATATTTTCATTACCAAGGACTAGTACTTTACACTTGTCAACACAGTACTGTACACTTGTCCACATAGTACTTTACACTTATCCACAAGGAAACACTTCAGGTCAGGAATAATATTAGAATTGATTGTTCTGTAAATGTAGGTTGCACAGTAGTACAGTGAATGTTTTGTATAGTGATTAGGTTTAGGTCTTTGAAAAGTGTGGGAGGGGGTGTTTATAAAAACTTGTCTTGGTACTGCCTTCTTGTAAGCTGCACTCTGGGCAAGCCCTGTTGACACCGACACTCTGAGACGCTTCTCTCAGACTTACAAGTGGCTATGGGACAAATTTCTAGCTAACTGCAGCCGAAAGAATTCCCCACTACATGCACGATTATGAAAGGGTTTAACTTACTAGATGGAGTGGAAATGTGTCTCCTAGTCTTCCTAAGCTATAACCCCCTCCAAACACCATGTGTAGGGAAGGACCTTAATCTGCAAAATAAAGTGGTATTAATGTCCTGTATTAACTCAGAATCCCCAGCTCTAGGGTGTATCCTCCAAGCAATATCTACACAGTAAGGGACACTAGCTTCCAGACTTTTACTCAATGATGGGACGCTGGTACCTGCTAAAATGCGTTCGACCACACGAGAGACCCACAACAAAACCTACACACGTTTCCCCCAGAAAACTGGCCAGATACTGAGAAGAAAAGAGGTAAGGTCCTACTGTATTGGGTCTGGATGGAGTAAGATATCCTCAGTACTTTGGGATATCTCTTCCGTGCCCCCAGGACAGATGGAAGTCACGTGGGGAATGCTGCACTGGTCGCAGCACTTGTTCACTGCTTGAAGTCTGATCTGGTAAGAACGCAGGTCATGCGTCGTGAGTCTCACACTGCTTGACCTCCGCAAGGGATTGCTATTTCTCTTTGGCTAACATAACCTAATGTACCTATTTAAGGCTTATATCTACCTATATTAAGGTGCTAGAACTACATTATTAATATCTAGCGTTGCCTTAATAATTCTACTATTAGTTACTAACGGTACAAACTTGCCTAGACCTTCCTAGGAGAATAAATCTATCAATTAGTATGTACACAATTGTTACCTCCGCCAACTTGAATGTGTAGGTTTGTTTTGGTTGGATGTGTGGGTTCAAGTACTCCGAGGACCGATCCGTGGTATGTTTAAGGCTCCTTACGGCTCACTTACCCTGTGAAACTTTTAGCAGTGTTGTCTAGCAGTGGATTGTAAGATCATTCGCACTGCAGCTTTTTGTTGTGTTATTATTGGCTTTAGGTGATTTGTCGTTGTGGATCCCCAGGCACAAATAGCATAGTTGAGGCGATGGTTGTAGACATAACTATCTTCAAACTATATCAGTCAAAGAATACAAAGATTTTAGGAAGGAAAAAAATCATTTGTAACTTTTTAACAAATATTAAAGAAATATACATTGTACGTACTGTATTGTACTAAGATAAGTTCAATAGGAAGCTAGTGTTTGAGGCAGTTTACCATCCATTCTTCCAGAGAAAACGATCAAGGTTGCAGTAAATGACGTCGTCGCAAGCTCATCTCCCCTATGTGCGGGTTTTTTGTGCACAGTAAATGACACCAGTAACTATTCCATTATTAATATGCAATGTCAGTAAATAAGTTTATTCAGGTACATGTATACATAAATACCTGTAGCTGAATTAACCTATTTAATTACTAACATTGCATGTTAAAATTGGAAGAGTTACTAGTGTCATTTACTGTAATCTTGATCGTTTTCTCTAGAGGGAATAGATGGTAAACTGCCTCAAACACCAACTTACAAATGGCCTAGGTTAGGTTTAGGTAAGGATCGTCAGGAAACAGGGCAAGTGTTTCCTGACACTGGTCTTAGTCAGATGATGACCTGTCGTTGGAGCTTCTGGTCATCTGACCGAGGCCTTTCCCTGGCTTACCGGTCCACCCCTTTTAAAATTATGGTCATAGTTGTAACCATTTAGTGTTAGTAAGTTTATTCAGGTATACACAAGTACAGTTAAGTCAGACAGAGTGACTTATTTCCATTGGGGTCCTTTTAATACCTTATTATTATACTATAAAGGAGATAATATCTTATTATCATACTATAAAGGAGATATACAAGGATTAGATTTTGCCACCGAAGTGGCTAGTTTATTGTGCACTCAATATCCATCCTGTGGAGGGTAGCGTAAGAGCAAATGGATACATAAATGGCCTAGGAACTAGGCCCTAAAAGGGTTAACAGGTGTACATATGGATTTATATCTACAGTTCACTTATCTGTTAAAAGCAAATTTAGGAAATTTGCTTAGTATATCTGGTATCTTATTTTCATTAATAAGATATCTTGACATGTCACATAGGTTATTATACTGTCTATCTCTGTATTCCTCAATAAGTGGACAATTAAGCACATAGTGTTCAAGACAGTGACCATATTCCTGATCACATAATTTGCATTTAGTTTGATCATCATCTGTGTCTCCCAAACTGTCAAAGTACTTGTAGCCAAGCCTAAGCCTGGCCACTAGAACATCAGTCAGTCTGTTCACATTGAAGTTGCTCCATAAACATACTTATCTATGTTCATATTATCATAGTGCGTTATAAATCTACTCAGGCTTCTAACTGCATTCCTATAACAATCATTTTCATTATTTACTTCTCTCCTAATATTATTCCAATAAGCATGTTGTTGGAGTCAAGAGCCTTCAGTGATGACATAGAATCAGTAATGATGATAGAGTCAAGCTCAGTGTCATAAGTTAGTTTTAGTGCCATTAGGATTG